>JANJGK010007710.1:0-12500 GCA_039081455.1 Macrobrachium rosenbergii
TATTCAAGATTCAAAATGATCATTGCAAGACAGTATGACGCAGGGGAGTAAAAGGCATTTATTAAAAATAGCAAATTTCAGCGCTGAAAGGAAAAGTGAGATGAGTCTTGTGATGAGGGCAAACTCGGGGGATATCGGGGGAAAGCTATTTAGGGCAACACAAACCGAACACAGAAGAAGGATTTACTCGTAAGAGACTAGCAGCTGTTAATAAGTTATAATAAGCACTTGGAAATGTTTTCGATGTTAGCAGTATTTGGCAGCGATATTCAATAGTCTTTCTGAAGGTAACATTTCATGGCACCGCTGCAAAATTTCTCTCTTCTCGTCGCAAATCCGAAACTGTCATGTAACTATTATATTGTCATTGATTATCAGTAACCCAGCTGGAATACATCGCCCTTTAATCTTCAGGAATTATCATAACTGTGAATCTTCAGGAAATATCTTTGCTGTGCTGAAGATACACGCGTATAATATATACAAACATAATTTCATTCAGGATGTTTCTCTGAGGATTTCAACATTCATGTCTGTTTCATTCAAATTTCCCCTTTTTCATTCTAGACAAGCTCGCAATTTCACTTTTATATGTAAACAAGCCTCCATATGTCGCACAACCAGAAACAAAGGACAACACGCTCAAGATTTCAAAAGAAAAGCCCTTGCATATTCATGAAGACGACTTCAAAATACGCAAAAACAAACGCTTTCACAAAAGCAATTTTTTCACCCTTCCCCTCAACGTATAAGTCCGAACAGGGAGAGACTGTCATGTGAAGTCAGACAGGCCCAGAGGAAGAGGAGGAAGAGGAGGAATGAGTTGGTGTCCCTTATGAAAAGTTGAAGGAAAAACATTGAAGCGGATATTTTTTGTCAAGGGAGGATCTTTATTTGGAACCAGTGGCTTTGAGTTCAAGAATAGCATAGGATCACGGCTCTCTCTCTCTCTCTCTCTCTCTCTCTCTCTCTCTCTCTCTCTCTCTCTCATGGAAGTAAAATCAAATAATGTGCTGTAAATAAGTATGGATAGTAAGGTGTTTCTTAGTTTTGAATAAATAAAAAATGGGACAAACGTACTGTGATACTGAATACAATGTAAGTAATACGCGATGCTACAGTTTACGCTACGTTGAGATTTACCAGCGTCATTGCCGTTACCTATTTCTCCGCCTTTTCTCTTTGATTTTTTCTTTCTTCCTTTGTGTGTGTGTTTTTTTTGTGATTACTCACATCAACGTATGGATATTTTCTTGTACGTGCTTATAAAAGGATACACTTACTGTGGAATAACATTGATACCAAATAGTAAAAGTTTTTTTTACTTTCGACTTTTCAAATTATGTATTCCACTTTTCTTTCATTTCCCAGACACCATATCGGAAAACTTTCCAGCAGGAACATACGGCAATACTGGAAACATATAAAAATCTACAAACCAGCTCTCGTAAGCATTGGGACTCCCACGCCAGAGGTGCCAGTAACACTATTCGACACATGGTTGTCGAAAAGAGTAGGGGAATCTGTAGCTTGTGTGTTATGTTTTGCTGGATGACAATACCGACTTTGTAAAGGATTACCATTTGTTTGGAGCCGATTGGAATGTTACAGCGCTTTATAGAAATATCAGCTAGCCAATAACGCATGACAGATTGACTTTGGAAAAATCAATATTAAATGCATGGTTAACTTTTAACATGATGAAGTTTAGGTGAATCCTTAAAGGGTCAAACTACTAATAACTATTATTGAAGATAATTATTGAAGATACAGAATGGATTATAGGCGATTAAAGTTATATATATATATATATATATATATATATACACATATATATATATATATATATATATATATATATATATATATATACATATATATATATATATATATATGTTTTCCTCCAAGTTTAATCAACAAGATATTTTTCTCGCTTTTCTTAATTTCAATGACCTTTAAGAGGCCATCTGGCTGTCCATGTATGTACTGGTCACATACAAAGAAATGAAATTGTTCACCACAAACGGGGTTAAAAAATGGTCATATGTATCCTTTACATTCACGGCCGAAGATCAAGTTTATATTCAGTTCTATTAAAAGATATTTTGATAAAATATTTTAAACATTTTTAATAAGCAAAAGGATTGTATAATACGAAATTTGGGTGAAGAAGAAATAAATGTCAGAGAATGCTGATATAGAGAGTCAGAAGGCCTGGAACAAAGCAATTCGACTTGAGATAGTTGGAGGTAAACCGAACAGTGGGCTAAAAAATAAGGTTTGGAAAGCAGATCGACTGAAATTCCATACGAATGTGCCTAGTGAGAGAGGTAGTGGCTTAGACATGTCCTTTGCTCCACCCTGAGAAAGTAGTACCTGACTGTGTCGATTTGGCCCCTGAAGACACCAAACGTTTTAAGACCCCGACTATGGTTGTTATCAGACTGGTTTATGCAGACGTAACTAGAAACTGTAGTAAATACGAAGAGTGTAAATGTACAGGGAGAAGGAGCACCCAAGTAAAAATAATTGTGAGAGAGAAGAAGAAGAACATAGATTGTGTAATCTCAGTTTAAACTTCCGTCTCGTGCTTAGCATTTTCTAAACAGAGAAAACTTTCATCCAGAATTTTAACAGATAAATAAACGTTTTGTCATCTTCAAGCCTACACAAAATACACACAACTAGACCAACAACTACTATGCCACCAAGAGAGTCAAACCCCAGGCCTTCTGAAGAGACCGAACCCAACTGTCCCACGATCAACTGCTATATCTGAAACCAACACTCAAGGAGGCTGGCGATGTCATTGTGGCTGCTCGGTCGCAAAACGACCAGATAAAGAGACCAAACTCTCACGAAGATTTCCCCAGTGGTCTTTTCCCTCAGGGCCTTTGACTGCCGATTTCAAACATCACTTTTCATAATCCGTTCTCCCGGGAACTTGAGAGATCCAAAAACCCATAAATATCTCGTTATAAAATGCTACATTTCACACTATCGCCTACGAGTTCATTCAGTTCTGTATCATAATACTTCTCATATTGGGGGAATAGACTCGGGATGGGGCATTTAATCACGTCATTGCGTTATACAGTATTACTCCCTTTGTGCTTTCTTGACAATTGTTAAGCAATATTATAGATTAATGGGCTTTGTAAAGGGCTGTTATTCGTCTTTGCGAAGCGTTTTTGTTTACTCACCTCATAATTAGCATAATCTCTCTCTCTCTCTCTCTCTCTCTCTCTCTCTCTCTCTCTCTCTCTCTCTCTCTCTCTCTCTCAACAGATACATCAAGGACAAGGCACTGTAATGCTTTTGACAAGTTTAACAGGGCCGACGACGTTTTGCAGTACCTGATGGCATCTTAAAGGCTGGAAATAACACAAATAGAATGGTTAGGGTAATCGTACTTATGTCACTGGATACTATTATTTGTTATTATATATGCAGTGATGTTCCTTTTTTTTATTTTTCTTATTTATGTCATTTCCAACCTTTAAAATGCAATTGGGTATTGGGAAACGCCGTCGCCCCTAATAAACTGGTCAAAACCATCACAGTGCCTTTTCCTTGATGTCCCTGTTATTGTTAATGTTGAGCCAGCTGTTCTCGAACATCTGTGTATATACCTCTCTCTCTCTCTCTCTCTCTCTCTCTCTCTCTCTCTCTCTCTCTCTCTCTCTCTCTCTATTAGCAATAGCCAGACTTGTATCACAGGATTGTTTTTCTGTTACGATTTGAGGACTAAACCATTTGAGGACCTAAACCTAGTACACTATTCTAGCCCAGACCCAAAGGAGCTAAGCAGAAGAGAAGAAAGGAAGAAGTGATGAACTTGATAATTACTAGATAAAAAAATGTCTGTTCTGGTTTCGTCGAGTCTCTTAAACACACGTCGGTAACTCATTGCACTCAGATCACAGGCAAGTTGAATACATGTCAACAACTTACTGATAGTTTTAACCACTACTTCACGCTCCTGTTGCTAAGTAACCAGTTGGTTCTTAGCCACGTAAAATAAGTCTAATGCTTCGGGTCAGCCCTAGGAGAGCTGTTAATCAGCTCAGTGGTCTGGTAAAACTAAGGTATACTTAACTTTTCATGCGATTATCCAGCATTTGCCAATGGTTCTCTTTTCCAATTCGTTGACTTGTTCTTAACTTGTTTGTGATGTATATGCAACGCCTTAATGACGTGTGTTTATAACATGTTTCCTGTAGTGAGCACGTACCGTAAGAGTCTTCATATTTGTCTTTAAACTAATACACGTTATTCTCTTGCACAGTTTATTCATGGCTTACTTACAGAAGTATTATTTGTTCATTGCAAAGCGACACATTTGACTCGTATTCGTCCCGTTTTCTGATTGTCTGGTTGTGACTAGTTAATGAAGGTCAACACGTTCTATAAAATACTCTTAGATATTCGTATTTTGTAGCGAGGAGACTTCGCATTCATTTAGATGGGAAAACCTTCTTTCAGCAAACTATAACTAAATGTTTATAAAATAGTACAGTATTTGCGTCAGTTCTGCTCTCTGGAAAACCAATCATTTCTTTCACATTCACAACTGATCCCTGATTCCCTTTACCTGCCGAGAGCAACCAGATTCGCTGAACAGCAGCATCAATATGCAGCAAATGTGCCTCGCTGTTGAACTTCTCAGTTCCAGAGGTCCTTTATTCTTACACCGCTGGACTGTGGAACAGCCTCCCAGCGGAGGTCGTGCAGTTGGAACTTCAGAAGTTCAAGCGGACATGCAATACATTCATTACTACCCAAATACTATTCTCCTTTCTTTTTAATACATTATCATCTATTTGTTAGTTTATTTATTTATTTTTTCTTTTTTATAAAGTGGGGTCTCTTCTTTCTGTATGTCCCTTTACCTTGCCTTCCTTCTTCTTCTTCCTAATGAACACCTTAATATTCTTTGGAAGCTTGAATTTCAAGTCAGTGGCCCTGTGGGCTTGTTCCATATGAATAGGTTTCATCTTCTGAATAATGATAATAATAATAATAATAATAATAATAATAATAATAATAATAATAATAATAATAATAATAATAATAATTAAAATTTCATTCCTGGAACTTCAAATCGTTAAAAAATTAGCTGCACTTGCGAACCTGATCACTTTGTATTAGAGATATGAGTTTTGCTCATTTCTCTTGTTACCAACACAAATTCAAATGTTGCCAGTTATTGTTGAACTTGTAAAAAGAAATAGGCGCTGGTTTTCAAGTTACTATTGGACTCCAAGTCTGTAGGAATCACATTACCCTTTCCACTTCCGTTATATTTGGCTTGTTCGCTTGAAATGATTGTTTGAACATCAACTTTTTATCTGTCCACTTCTACTTTGTGCTTTAGTGGAGAGAACAAGAGTTGGTTCTGATAACTTTCTCTTGGGACGATTTAGATGTCGACTTTGCCTTGCGAGAAAGTTTTAAATGTAACAACAAAGGAATGCCAATGTTTTGAAGTTGTTTTGATTTTCTCAACGATACAGGTCAAGTTTAAGAATTTGAACATGAAACAAAGTCAGCAAATGTAATAATAAAGATAAATTTCTTTGGTATCACTTCCGGAGGCTGGTGTTTTGGCCTGCCCTCAGTTGCACACATGCAGACGCACCTGCAGAAACCTGATGGTATGCATTTCCTCTGCCAATAGGCTTTGTGGCTGTAGCCATTGTATCCAGATTTCATTCCTTTCTAGTGTTAGAGAGGAATGCAGAGACAAGGACACAGAGACAGACGTGAAGGAAGTAATCATTCTTCTCAAATGCTCTCACAGCATCGCCCCCTTTTCTTGTAGGCAAAATGATCGTTTCACGTTTGTTTTCCATTGCATCAATACAAATGCAATAAAAGCGAAGGGTGGGCGATATCCAATGGAAATGAACGAACGTCATTTGGCCAAACAAAAGAAGAGCAGGGTTCGAAAATTCTGTTTTGGTGAAGAGCTCTTCTGTCCCAGGAAGGGTGTAGTGGTCCTCCATTACCGAACCTAATCCAATGTTTGAGAGGCATTTGGTGTTTCAGCCCCTCTGTCCGTCAAACTTCAAGGTTCCCACGAAATGGATGACTTTATTCCGTGTCATGAGCACCACTGTGCTTGCCTGAATACGAAGCAAGGAGTTGCAGAAGATTTCTGTGAGCGGTCATTATGTCTATAAATGGGCTGGAGAAAACAGTATGGTAGGCATGACAGCTCTTCAAAGGACCTACATTGGAAAACTTAAGGTGTTCATTTCATACATCACGTGTAATAGGATATTATTTTAAGAATAGTATTGTTTTACTGGTCCTCTCTCTCTCATTTTTCTTTTAGTAAATCTTACTTAGCGTCTTCAGCAAGTAACATCCCTCGGGCCTTCTCACCAAGGTCAGGTAAAAAGGGCGAACCCCAAGATAGCTCAGGGCTACAGAGAAAGCTCTCCTTGCGGGAGATAGACAGACTTAACGAACTTATCTTCCGCTGAAAGTTGTTTACAAAATGCCTCGATGTAATGTGTGTAAACTTTTCCTGACCATTTTTACTGGTCGGAAAATAAACTCTGGAAGTTTGTCAAATTCAGGCTCATTTTCAGGCCGAGAATCGTATAGACTTTGCAGAGGGAAACTTTCTTATTCATCTTTCTGTGCGCGTGACTTAGGTGTAGCTCCGTCTTCTGTTTCTCAGATCATGGTTCTGGTTTTCCTCTTGAGGTCTATACTTTTGCAAGTGGTCTAAAGAACCATTATTTTTCCATCTCTTACTGTTGCAAATTTTTTTTTACAATGTTTTTGTTGTTGCTTTGGTTATTTATTCACTGTTGCAATTATTTTTATGTCACACTGAAGTTTATACCTTTTACTTTGTATATATTTCAATGTGTACTTTTGGTTGGATCACTTTGTAGTATAAACACATTAACATTTTTGTGGGATATTTTTATTTATAATGACGGTTTGAACAAAAGTTCTTTTTAACTAATAATTATTGCATCATCTATGCATCTCTAGCGGCATATCGCACTATATATTCTTATGTGCTACTACAGAAGGAATATTTAACTTGACATTCATTTTAAGGGATATCTTTTTATCTCATTCTTAATAACATTTTTTATTTATTAATGCTGAACACATTTTTTTTATTAAAGTGCACATCCATTTTCTGCCTGCTTTTTGGATTTTATTTGTTCAGAGGATAGATGGCTTCAACCTTCCATAGGGGTCCAACCACATGAGATAATATACCTCCGAGTCATCCGGGTACAGACACGAGTTAGCTCAGTGAAATCCATTTAGTTCACGCAGGTCCCTGATATCTGGTTTACTCTCTTCTCCCGGCACTGTGTCAAGATAAAATGACAAACTGTTCCCCCAGGAACTCATATTCCATTCCGAGGAAAAGGGAAAATAAGTCGCATAGATGCTGGAATCATAGAAACAAAATTTAGATTTGTTTCTCGCGGGATTATTTCTCTTACCAAGTGTAAACCATTGTTAAGCAAAGTCTGTATCGATTAGGATCTGATTTAGGAAAAGTAGGCTATAAAGCCAAGCACTTTGGCCCTTTCGTCCATATAGTCCATAAGACAGTGGAAAGAAGGAGTTAGAATGGTTGAAGAACAAGATAATGGAGTGGTTGGATAGAAGGATAGAGAGATCCAGAAAAAAGAGGAGATGAAGTACAAAGACCTAAAGATGGAACTGGGAGAAAAGCTCACAGTTGCACTAAGAAGTAATAGCTAGAGGTGTGGGACAGCAAGAAAGAAGAAAGGAAGTGGTAATAGAGGTAGAGTAAAGACTAAAAGGTGCACCCAGGGACCTAAGGAACCCTGTAAATAGCCTTTGGTAATGCCTACACTGCACTACTCATAAGCAGAGATTATGGTCTTAACTTGTAAGAAGTAACTGAAGGTTGCGTATTTAAAGCCCTTGACTGGTTTTTAAAGTCCTCCTTTAACTTTTATATTTATGGTTCTATCTATCCGTTTGTCGATGTCTTCCGCACAGTTTGCTTACCTATCTGAACTTCCTTGGTTTTATAGTTCTGTCTTAGCTGATAGTTGATGCATGTAAACAGGTATATATGTTTATTTTGTTACCTATTCTCTTAGTGGTAGAGCCCAGCCATTATTATTACAATAGAATTGGTGATAATTTGTAATCATATTATTATTAGTATTTATGTAAGTCTTAGTAAAGTCCGTAGGCTAACACGCTGTATATTCCTATGTAGATAACGTAGTGTTAACGTCTGTTTGAAGCCTAGCACACCATTTCTTAAGCCTTTAAAAAAATGTAAATAAAAAAAAAACAACTGCCAGGTTAAAGTTAAGTATATATTAGTTTAACCAGACCACTGAGGTGATTAACAGCTCTCCTAGGGCTGGCCCGAAGGATGAGATTTATTTTTACCGCGTGAAGAACACATTTGCATCTGAAAAAAATAAAGAACTTGCTATGCTAGTTACATTCTAAAAAAAACTTACTCTTTGTTGTAATGCACCTTAATGAGCAGCTTCTTCAATGAGATGCCATCATCCCTGTCATCTGCCCGAGAACAAAGAGGCTCGCTTGACTGAGCTGTTTTCCGAGACCGCCCCTGATGACGTCATTTAGTGACTGTGTTTGTTGTGGTTTCTTCCGGCACCGGATGTTGACAACTGCAGAAGAATCCGACAGCAAAGAGTGAACGGCTCAACTCCGAGGTCCTCGGAAGCCTGTTTGCATAACAGAAGAGACATGTCGATGATAAAGAATCCGGGTTTTTGGGAAATCCCGCTTGTTGTTAGGTGCATAGAATTCGTTATTCTCCTACTGAGGCTTGATCGAGGAGGAAGAGAGAGAGAGAGAGAGAGAGAGAGAGAGAGAGAGAGAGAGAGAGAGAGAGAGAGAGAGAGAGAGAGAGAGAGAGAATTCAGTTGTATTTTTCCTTTATATATATATATATATATATATATATATATATATATATATATATATATATATATATATATATATATATATATATATTACTCAGTGAATGATTATGATTTATAACCGATTGCTGTTGCAGCAGTTGTTAGCGGTCATGCTAGGCCATTGTTGCGACTCTACTAATAATGATAGTGATAATAGTAAATTATCCCTACCGCTATTTTCATCATATGAATCAGAACATCAGTGAAACTAAAAATTATAATTACAGGACCGTAAACTAGAAAAGGCAATTAGTGACTGCAAGTATCCTCTAAGGCAACTGCAATTTCAACATCAAAGTGAATCATTTTTACTCAGCTTTTCTGGACATATTAAATAACACTCATTAATTTGTTTCAGGCCTCGGGTATGATTACAGTAGCTGCATCGTGCCAGTTACAGCCGGTGGAAAACGGTAATGGAAATTTCTTGGATACAGAAAAGCGGACTTTGATGAATAGTACCAAAGGTTCCTCTCGGGGAACTACTATGAAGGTGTTCCCCAGTTTCTGTAGTGAAGCAAATGACGAAGCCTTTTAATCTTTATATTTTCGACCAATAGCTGTTTTCACTAAGTCTCATCCAGACCCGTTCATTAGTATTTTCGTAATCGTGGCCACGTATAAACAGAAGAACGGAACCCAAAGCATAACCTCAGCTAGGTTAATAATGTTAACTGCTAACCAATCCTGGGAACTTATAACGGATCTCAAGACATAACCTCCTCTGAGGTAATGATATTTATGGTTCATAATAAAAAGGGAGACTAGTTATTAGATAGTTCAAAAAGGAAACACAATAATATTAGTTGCAAAACTAAAGTTGAAGAAAAAGAGAAAAACTGTTGATAAATGAACATCATTTATCACTAACCACTCTGCTGTAAATCTCTTTTAATGACTCGCGTAATGTTTCCTAATGTTCTCTCAATGGCAGGATCATATATTACTACCTGTAGAGCACGTTATGAACCATTTTCACAGTCAGCACTAATGATATATATTATATATATATATATATATATATATATATATAATATATATATATATATATATATATATATATATATATATATATATATATATAATCTATATATATATATATATATATATATATATATATATATATATATATATATATATATATATATATATATATATATATATAATCTATATATATATATTATATATATATAATTTTTTTTACGTAAGACGAATATTTTCATGTACTTTTGACTCGTGGAATGAAAACAACCTTTTTGGTTATAATACTCTCAGAGCCATCTTAACTTCTCGATTTCTTCACAAACTTTAGATACGCTTTCACTACAATGGAAGAATATGAAGTAGTTGACGTTCTTAGCAGGATTCGAATCCTCATCCAGAGTACCAGAAGGTCACGTTACCCACCTGACCACCAAATGTGCAACGTGACCTTGTTATTCCAGTTGGTTCTTAGGCTTTGTAGTGACAAGCGTTTCGAAAAAGTGTGAAGAAATCGAAAAGTTGCGAGGTCACTGTGGTTATTGTCAGTTCTCTTTCTTCTCTTCATTACATTTTAGACCTAGTAGATAATATGTTATATCTGTTCTGGAAAGGCGCAGTTGTTAGTAACCCACGAATACGTTGCCTTGAACTTTATTCTTAATTTTATTAAAGAGGATATTTAAGCAATTGTCTACCCGAGTCTTCTCAGAGCCTAACGAGGCTGATTCCAGAGGAATCAAGTACAGCCTTTTAACCAAAAGAGGAACTGAGGCCTGAGAAGAGAAACGAGGAAGAAGCTGACTTTCGTCAGCATTTTTGCTTCTTTCGTTCCTCCATTCCAGGCTTCTTCCAGAAGCTCTGCTCTTTCTTTCAGCGGGTGATCCTCCCCTGAACAGATTCCAGTTTCTCTCACTGGATTCCTGCTGATATAATGACCCCGTCACAAGATCTAGCAGAGTCCGCACGGCAGATATTTTCTTGACATTTAATTCATGACCGTCTCGGAAAAAAAAACAACTCTACGGTATTCCGGTGATAGATTTCTCTGTAGTTTATGAGAGGAATAAAACAGTTTACAATTTCTTGTATGCAGTTTTATGCCTCTTTCTAATATGGCTATATAATTAAGATTTCTCTTTATGAAATTATTTTCAGTTGGGCATTGATGTTAGAACAAAACTAATGTTTTGCTACGGTAAAGGGTTTGCAGGACAGTGTTTTAGCTTACAGGAGAAAATTATTATTATTATTATTATTATTATTATTATTATTATTATTATTATTATTATTATTATTATTTACAATAAACAAACATCCACAAGGAACAATACTGAATTGAAACTCAAAAGTTTTGGAGGAGGGAAAAGAGACAGAGTCATAATTTTTGTAAAGACATACAAGCAGTCCTTAGACAACATTTTACGGCTTCTCTTGAAGCCCGAGACCTTCTGCTTTAAGGACAGCGCAATCTGAAACAACAATTTTAATCTCCGTACCATTCCCAACAATCTTGGTTTAATGGCTACACTTTCATAAATCACAACTTCTCTTCAAAAGTCCAATTTTCGAAATAGGAGTCCTCAAGTCATTCGTGAGATTCTCTCTCTCTCTCTCTCTCTCTCTCTCTCTCTCTCTCTCTCTCTCTCTCTCTCTCTCTCTCTCTCTCTCGAGACAGCTGGTGCAGAGATTCGGTGCTCAAGTTTTGATAAAATGAGATCCACTCGGTCTGTCAGGCAGACGTAATGACGAAAGTGTTGATTCATTGCGAGAGATTTTGCTGCTTAATAGACGAAGCAGGTGGTGATTTTTTTTGGACTCTGGGATCCACTCATTGACTGGGAAAGAAGGCGTTTCATTCGCTTCTGTTCGTTAATGAATTAAATAAATTTATATATTATTCCAAGTTGTTAGTATGATTTTTTAACATTTCTAATAACCTAAGGGTCAAATAAATAACATAGAATGGTGGAAGCCATACAAAAATGGGAAAAAAAGCACTGTAAAAGAAGAAGTAAGTAAATGGTGGAAGTTTGTTGGATAAATAAACTATTTGCTTACCTTTATATAAGAGCAGACACAGAACCTGTCATGACAGGTGAAAAAAGGTCTGAAAGGCTTGAAGGCGAATTTTAGTAAACATTATGCTATGAGGGTAACAGGAAGGTAAGAAGAAAAAAATAAATGTTAGCGAGGTTGAGGAGAACAGACGTAAGGGATTCTAAAAGCATGGTGTTGAATATAGAATCACTGAGTGAAAAGAAATTTCTAGGAAGCAAAAGTTTGAATGTGTAAAGGGATTGCTGCTGAGGCCAGTCTCTTTTATAGAAAAGAAGCATGGATGTTGGATGTGTATGAAGTAAGAGTAGAGTATGTTGGGATAAAATGTTTTAACTGAAAACTGATGATTACGGGGGATTATAAGGCTGAGATTACAGAGATACGACTAACGTCCTGGTGATAAGAGACTTGTGGAAAGATAGGTCAGGGTTTTTTTCTTCATACTGTTAATTATTTACATGAAGAATATTAGAGGAGGAAAGGTGCATGAATAAG
>JANJGK010007710.1:15000-29835 GCA_039081455.1 Macrobrachium rosenbergii
TATATTTATTTTATTTATTTTTTATTTTATTTTTTATTTTTTATTTTTATTTATTTTATTTATTTGATTGATTTTATTTATATATTGATTTTATTTATTTCATTTTTTTATTTATTAATTTAGTTATTAATTTTATTTATTTTATTTATTTATTTTTTTATTTATCTTATTTATTTATTTCAATATTTCAATCATTGTTACTCTACTTTAGTAAAGTTAAATTAGAATGGATATTCAACTTCCATAACATGGAATAATTCTGTTCGATGAAAATGATTCTTTTTAATGGCCATAAACGTGAGAGAATTACTTTCCAAGGAATGAAACATCGACAAGATGAAGTGTGGAGAATAAAAGAAAAGATAAACAGAAGTGTGACCCATGAAACTAAACAGCTGTTATTTTCCATAAGGTAAAACCAAGGTGATTGTGGCTGTGTGTGTTTGTGTTGTGTGACGTTGTACGTTATGACCTATAAATCCAGGTCACAGGTTCTGTAAGTAGACCATTCTACGGAAGCATGGGTTTCAAAGACAAGAGACAGTAGCTTGAAGATTACTTGAGGCCCGTGGCGTAATTGTGGCAGTTTGATAACGTAATAGAATAGAATGTTCTTTTTATCACAATTTCAAACGTTGTCCTTTTCGTGTACCATTTAGTAGGGATAAAGATATCGAAAATATCATAGGCTCTAGAAGTATCGAGAATATCTTAGACATTTTATGTATCAAGGAACTGATCAATATTTGACAGGAAATTGTTACGTTTATCTGTCATTACTGTTGTCAGTGGAAGACTCCCTTCATAACTTTTGTTATTTGTTTCATATTTCTCAATTAGCGTAATTATATTCCCTCTTATATGGTTTAGGCAAATTCATGGCTTTTTACCCTAGTTGCTTTCAAGTTTGTGATTTAATGGAATAATAATAATAATAATAATAATAATAATAATAATAATAATAATAATAATAATAATAATAATAATAATAATGATAATAATAATAGTAATAATAATAGAAGGCCTTAGAAACCAAGACCTCTTCACATGCAGGCCATTCTCCTGGACGAGTAAATAAATATAATCGAGAGATCTTAAACCATAACATTTCACGCTGTCACTAATACTATAATCCGGTGCCTCATCGTGATGCTCCGTCGTAATATGGGAATGTGAGTGTCATGAGACGTTTCATGATATCATTAAGGCTTTTTAGACTCGGTTTTTTGTTACAACGATTATATATCTTGAATTCAAAAGTAAATATCTTTTATCTCCTTGGATAACGTTCTGTTTATTTTAAAGGAGGTACTCTAGCTTATGATTAATATCTCTCTCTCTCTCTCTCTCTCTCTCTCTCTCTCTCTCTCTCTCTCTCTCTCTCTCTCTCTCTCTCTCCGTTGGTTTCCTTTACAGATACAGAGCAGTAAATTAATTTTATATATAGATTAGATTTGGTATTTGATATAAAGAATGTATATTTTATATGACAATGCTACGATTTTCTTTCATACATTTTGTAGCAGCGATAAAATGAATTTAGGTTTAAAAGCTTTATAGAAAACTAAGTCTCAAAAATATAAGCTATCACCCTTCAAAGAATATCGACCTACAGTATATTATAAAATAATGTGTAAACATAAATTCATTTATTCTGCGTGTAGCATAAAAAGGCTTGAACAGGAAAATTCGGAGAAACATTTTGCCCTTGATGTTTTAAAGCTAAATTACCTAAATCTTCTGTACATTTTAATAGGACTCGTGTAGGAGTAAATAAATAAAGAGCTTACATAATCAGTTTTTAACAAGGACCGAGACACCCCGGTAGAGGTTTTTATGAGTTTATCTGCTATCCCATAGCTGCTGCTTCACGTTTGGAAAATTAGCAGGTATCGGTATTGCCCACGATATGATTAACTGAGTAGAAATAATAATGATAAAAAATAAATAAATAAATAAATAAATAAATAATAATAATAATAATAATAATAATAATAATAATAATAATAATTAATAACAGAAATATATTTCTAGTGAAGAAGAGGTGCAGTTATTTGTATTACCCACGATAAGATTAAGTAACTTAATAATAATAATAATAATAATAATAATAATAATAATAATAATAATAATAATAATAATAATAATAATAATAATAATATATCTCTAGTAAAACAGAGGAGCATTTAACAGTCATCCTTACCTGCAAAAAAAAAAAAAAAAAAATCCGTGGTGATGACACTTTACTCTGTGAGATCGCTCGGATAATTAATTTCTATCCTGGCGATGTCCAGATCATATTAATCAGTATATTAGTAATGCTTTCAGAGATTAATAACGTATATAATTAATGGCGCATTGCAGGTGCAACTCCTCTTGTGAAACAGAGAAAATGATTTTAATTTCGAGAAGGGCATAATATTTCATTTCCCTTCTCTTCCAGGTTTCATTTCGTTGTCTTGTTTTTCGTTTAATCTCGACCCAAAGAAGCTTTTGCGTGTGATGTTCAGGATGATTCGTGCTACCTAAATGCAAAGATATTTTGTTAACGGGTTGGAACCAACGGCAGGGAAAGTGTTGGTCATAAATAACAAGCGTCTTAGGGTGCGTCTACACAGCTGTAAAACATCTCATAAGCACACTTTGGCTACTTATCACATACACATAACAGGTCAACGACTTATTTGTAGTTCTAACCAGCGCTGCAGACGATTATGCAGCATTCGCCAACACTTCGTTCACTACGTATGGTTGATGATTTATTTTGAACTTGTTCATATGTATGTGATAAGTTGCCTGTGTGTGTTCATAACGTGTTTTGCTGTATTGTTGAGACGCCCTTATGCGACAAAGAGGGAAATATAATTAATTATTTAGAGTTTTAACATTTGTCCTTATTGAACACTGTGCAGCAGTTTTATAATGACAGGTAGTGGCTTTCATGTTGTAATTTTTTTATATTTTTTAATATTTGACCCCATATAAATAGAAGAAGCTAGCTAGTTTAAGAAGAACAAAACAGTAGATTGTGTAGCCGTCTATAAAATGAAGGGTAAGTTAGTGAGAACAATATGAGGGAAGGTCGTGCTGTATATGAAAGAAGTAGGGTCAATCTAAGTGAGTACTCACAAGAGGAAAAGGCGTAGTTTATGGCAGTAAATACTGAGAGAGGTTAATGACCTGAAGGATCTGTACTAGAAGATTGAAACAGAAAGATGACGTCTAAAGAGAGTTCTGCCGTGCGTTGATGCAATGAATATTTGGAAGAGTTATTGAAGAAATATGATAAAATACGGATCTTAATAATGTGAGACAGGAGTAGGCCGACTAATTATGACGAATTCAGAGAACTTGACCAGCTCACTTCAACATTATTCTTGAAAGGCAAGAGGAGGCAAAATGTAACAAAGCTTGCTGGTGAACGAAGCCAGTGATCTTCTTAATTGCAGCCTTGAGGGTCGGAAGAAAGTGCTCGGAGGAGAGACTGGAGGTGTTTGAACAGAAGGTCCTTCATATCCAGAGTTAGGGCGAGACAAAGGTTAATGTTGCGGTAAATATTGGGTGGTTGGTTCTTCTCTGTGGGGAAATAAAGAGGCAGGTGCAGGGAAGGTTTCTGTGTAGTAGTTTCGTCCTTGAACGTAGAACGTAGTGGCTCTTGTTAAGTTAAGATTTTATTTGGTTTGTTTTTTATCCCTGAACACACACATACATATATGTATATATGTGTGTGCGTGTAAATATTCATACACATATATGTGTGTATATATGTATATACACACAGATATATACAGTATATATACAGTATACACTCTATGTTTGTTTACGTATGTATGTATGTGTACATACACGTGTGTACCTCATAATTTATCAATTTCCTGTCCATAAATTAAGGAGTTGGTAGTTTATTTTTCCTCGTCAAACAACTTCTGCTTCATTTTTTCTGCCAAGTTTGGAATATGATAATTTTAATCGTTGTATTAAATTAGGAAAACAGTATATACAAACAACTCCATGCTTTAAATATTTTTCTCTTAAATAAGATGTTAAACCTTGTTTTCACTGGGCTTTTCACAATTCGGGGGTAAGGTGATTCAAATAATTACCCGAGAGAGAGAGAGAGAGAGAGAGAGAGAGAGAGAGAGAGAGAGAGAGAGAGAGAGAGAATATCTTTGCCATCATTTCGCTCTTACATTGTAGGTTTTTCTTGGCTAGTACTTTCCAACTATCATGAGTGTGAGCGAACGTGTCTGCGTGTAAAACAGTGCGCGCCCGCATTTGTATGCAAGCTCTCGGCTAGCACACTGTTGGTCCAGCGTTCGACTCTTCGACCGGCCAATGAAGAATTAGAGGAATTTATTTCTGGTGATAGAAATTCATTTCTCGTCATAATGTGGTTCAGATTCCACAATAAGCTATAGGTCCCGTTGCTAGGTAACCAGTTGGTTCTTAGGCACGTAGAATAAATCTAATCCTTCGGGCCAGCCCTAGGAGAGCTGTTAATTACCTCAGTGGTCTGGTTAAACTAAGATATACTTAACTTTGCGAGCATAAGAAAGAGAAGAAGGATTTATACCTTTCCTTTTGCGGCTGTAATTATAAACATAGTTCCTTTGTCTTGAAAACTGCAATAAGACAGAATACGTCTGTGGCGGATATTAGAGGCACAAATCCCGGACCGAAATGTCGACACTTTCCGCCGGTTTAAAATTGTTGTAAGCACCTCCTCCTATCTTTTCAGTTGCTAAATTACTAGACATCGCTCTAAAGGGCCTTTGAAATGTCTTAACCCACGAGTATAAGCTGTGTTCGGGCACAGACATATCGCCTTTGTACAGGTGGTTCTACGAGAGTGGTAGTTTTAATCTCATGTTACTGTCAGTAGAACCTTTACTTTCATTTTGATATACTGTGTATATTACTTATTACTTACAAAAGTATGAGAAATTAACGTTTCTTTCCGTCTTAAGTGATTATTGTATTGTGCACCATAAAGCACCAACAAATGGAATCCCAGTTATATCGCCATCAACTCAAAGTTGACGTAATGTTGTTATATTTTTTATTTATGACAAACAAATGTAATGAAAACTTTATTTGAAAATAACGCTTATTTCTTATTAATAATGAACTGTTACAGTGTATATAGGAATTTAGTTTAAGGTGAGCCTTTGTTCAGAATAAATTGCCCTTGGTTGATGCCCTAGTTCAGTATGTCACAGTCTCGATGCTCTAACAGGATACTACGTCATATGCGAACAATATCAAATGAGTGAGCTTATTATTTTGACAGTTACACCTAGACGAGGTTATGATTTGCACAATAACTTTCCCTTTAGACCAGGGATGTCCAACCTTTTAATTTAATGGGCCGCATTGCAAATTTAAATATTTAACTGGGCCGCAAAACTACCAGAATATCTTAATACAATTTAATGGAAAAATTACAATATAAAACAAAACCATGTGAATACAGTTTATTTACATTATTACAACATTGTAAATATTGTAATGTTTATATGTAGCTATACATAAAAAAAAACATTTAATTTTATTAACCAATATTAATTCAATGAGACTTTTGACTTTGTCTTCCAGCCATAATGTTTTCAATATTTGCATCGAAGGATGCATTCTTAATTCTAAGAATGTTTGCTAAATGTCTGTCAGTCAACCTATTTCTTTCTGCAGTTTTAATGTTTTTCATGCTTGAAAAAAACTGCTCGCAAGAGTATGTACTTCCCCACATGCATAATAATTTTCTGGATAAATTTAGAATTTGATTGAATTCATTTTTGAGAGAATGCAATTTCTTATAAAATAAAGGAAGTGTGTTCTCCCTATGGAAAGTTTTTAAACCTTCCCGACTTTGCAGCTCAATCAGTTCAAGTTGGTACTCCACTGGTGCTTTATCATATTCAAATGAAAATGGATCATTAAACAATTTTAACTCAATTTCAATCTTTCTAAAGTCAGAAAATCTAATTGTAAACTCTCCAAGCAAATCTTCACATAATTTAGTATATTTTTCATAGTTTACAGAAAACTTTTTCTCTCTTTCAGATAGACTACGAAAGTGTACAATTTTACCAGCTTTTAGCTGTGCTATAAAAAGTTCCAATTTCTTTGTGAAACTAGTTATCCGCTCAAACATTGAGGAACATAACTGGTCCTTTCCTTGTAAATGCAAATTAAGTTCAGCTAATACTTCGGTGATGTCTACAAAGAAAGATAAATCATTTAACCATTCTTCATTTTCTAAAAAAATCCACATTTTGCTTCTTTTCTTCCAAGAACACTTTTATTTCAGGCAACAATAACTGAAATCTTTTTAAGGTTGCTGCTTTACTGAGCCATCTAACTTTTGAGAAATATACTACGTCTTCATATTCACTGCCAACTTCGTCCAAGAATGCTTTAAATTCGCGATGATTTAAACCCCGTGATCTGATGAAGTTAACAGCCTTGACAAGATCAGTCATCAAATGTTTCATATTTAGCTTTTGAGCACATAATTGTTGTTGATGTATCAAGCAATGGTAACTGAGAATCTCATGATCAACAGACTCTTTGAATAAAGTAATAAAACCATTGTGTTTACCAGTCAGGGCAGGAGCACCATCAGTTGTAACTGAATAAATGTTTTTCCTATCAATATTGAATTTATCTAATGACAAATTAACAAACTCATATATGTCCTTGCCTGTTGTTGTGCCCTTTATGTGACACAAGTCCAACATTTCTTCAATAATATTGAAATTTATATCAATTCCTCTAATGAAAATAACTAATTGTGCAGTATCACTTCTGGTCAGTACTTTCATCCAATGCTAAACTGTAAAGAACGCATGCAGATAATTTGTCCTTCAGTGTGCCTTCAATATTATCACCCAAGTCATCAATTCTTCTACCAGTTGTCTGATGTGATAGACATGTTTCCTTTACTAAATTCACCTTGTCTGGACAGCACTCATTAAAAGCAATAACAATGCATTCTTTTATTAATTCTCCATCAACAAGTGGTTTTCCTTTCTTAGCTAATTTCTCAGCTATAAGGTAACTAACTTTTGTACATGTTCCAGTTTTAACAACATGTTTGTGAAGACTAGCTTGTTGTGACCTAATTGCCTTTGTCAATTCTTCAATTTTCGTTTTTCTTCTTTCTTCATTAAACGTCTGATATTCTGACTCATGTTTCGAAGCATAATGACGTTTGATATTGTATTCCTTGCATACGCTAATCTTATCATTACATATAAGACATATTATATTGCCAAATAACTCGGGCACAAAATATTTTTCCGTCCATTGGATATTAAATTTCCTCTTGTCTTCTGCTATCTTCCTTTTTTTAGTAATAGATTCCATGGCCATATGAATATAAAATTTTCAATATTTAAGATTATAGTTCTCTGAAAAAGAAATTAACCATTAATAGGTATACTAAGCCGTAGTTTACTGAAAATGTATTTATTTCAACAACAAAGAAAATTTAAAAATCCATTAATATAATTAATTAATATAATAATTAATCCCGTAATGTTAATTTAGTTTTAACAAGATGGCCTTCACTCGAAGGCATGAAGACCGCTGGCCACGTCTAAAAAATTAAAATAATTTTTATGTGCAAACGGTGCGTCAAATCAAAAAATTTTCAAGAGGGTAACGTGTCATAAAATTAAGATTTCTACAAATTTGTTCTCTATAAAAGATACTATACGACGCACCATGCAGTTACAACAGCCATCAAAAGTTTTTCAAAGTACTTCGGGCCAAAACAGTGCTTCAAATCGAAAAAAGTGCAGGGGTTAAAGTTGTAGGAAATTTGATTACCGACATGGAAAGTGTTTCCAGATTTGAGCTAGCTCTTATTGTGAAAAAGCTATTAACCAAATAGATTTTCAAAAATGCATGGGGTCACAATGACCTTATTGCTGTGACCTTGATTTTGGTCCGATGACCTTGACCAATGAACATAGCCGAGATATTATACAGATGTATCTACATACCAAAAATGAACTTCCTATATCGAGGCATACAAACGTGAGAGCCCGAACAGACGCAAACACACACTCACACACACAGAAAGACAGACAGACAGACATGACTGAAAACATATAGGTACCTACTTCCCGCTTCGCGGCCGTCAGTTAAGGTTAAGCACAAATAAATACACACAGGCGCAGGGGCGTAACTAGCTCCAAAAAGTTTGGGACCCCCCTCCAAGAAAAAATGTAGAAATCTGAACTCCTTTTTTCAAGATATTATACTTTTTTGGGAAACACAAAATTTGACACGCAGTTAACAGAAATAAAAAAAAATAAATTTCATAATATCTTGTCACAGAATTGAAATACAATGTCTTATATATAAATTCACTGCATGAATTTCATCTCATAAAAGAAAGTAAAAAAAATCACATCAAGTTCATTCTGTAAAAGTAACCATGGATTTAAAATTCCTCTGTCTTCGTAGGAGAGTGATATTTATCCATAGTGTGTATTATATTTTGGGGACCAATGTATACTGTGTTCCCCTCACTTCAAACTCTTGGGGGGGGGGACATGTCCCCCCCCCCCCCCCGAGTTACGCCCATGCACAGGGTTGCCAATCTACTTTTAGACGAGACGGTTCATCTTTCTCTCCCTCGCTATACATCATACAAATCCATGTTCTGTACATGTACATGTACACGTTCCCTCCTCCCCGAGTTTGTATTCCTGTAATGCTAAGTAAACCATACGCTGTGATGTACCCATAGCGTTAGTAAATCCACTCCTTAAAATTCTACGGGGTTTTTGAATAGTACGAGAAATTCTGCATTTTCGTGAAAGTCGTACCAAATGTGCTTACTACACCTAAAAGTACCAAAACTGGTACATTTGTACCAGGATTGGCAACCCTGCACTGGCGGTAGTCATGCAGACTAGACGAGAATTGAACAACTAGGAACAAAACAGAACGAGTTTTATACAAGATGATTTTACGTTCATGAAACACATGGTGTTGTCACGATACTTATGATAACTTGTGTGTCTCTATGTAGGCTACAAGGCAATCATAATTTAATGTTATGTCAATATAGTAAAAACTAATCAAAGAAATCCTCAAAAATAATCTATAATCTAAATGACAATTTTAAAAATGTAAATGAAGTGAAAATAATCGAATTTAGATTTTAAATAATCTACGTCCGCAGTCCTAGCTAAGCCTAATCACAGAACTAAGAAATTGACAATATTATAAACTTAGTACGCATGCTCAGTCGTAAATTTCATCTTAATTATATTGTTTTTAAAATTATTTATGTTAATTATTTATTTATTAAATATAAAGTATTTTGATTAAATTACATGAAGACTCTTGTGCTCACTACTTGATAAATTTGCTAAAAAAAAAAAATTTTTTTTAATGAGTCGATAGTGGGCCGCATCCAAACATTGAGTGGGCCGCAATGCGGCCCGCAGGCCGCAGGTTGGACATCCCTGCTTTAGACAGTATAGTAAATAGTCAAGTTCAGGTAATGAAAATCACAGGATACAAAGAAAGAAATTGTATTGCATAGAATAGCACAGATCTACAGTAGTTATGCGTTACTAGGAATTTTAAGACTCAAACATGAAACGGTGAAACAATAGGGGAGAGGGAGCCTTACTGAAAGCAGAGGAGCAGTAATAGAAAGAATAAGGATTTGAAATATGTGACAGAAAGCAAAAGCTTCAATGAACGAGAAAAAAAAAAAAAATCTGGAGAATAAAAAAAAATCGAAAAAAATGAGCGCTCCTCTTTACGCTGACACTAATTGCTCTTTTCTTTTTTAAAATGGAAAAGAGCAGCAGAAACAATATTAAAGTTTTATCTCAATTAGATTTATTTCCGAAGCCTCTTTAGCCCGACTTCATCGTCTCGCTCATTTGAAGATCTCTCTCTCTCTCTCTCTCTCTCTCTCTCTCTCTCTCTCTCTCTCTCTCTCTCTCTCTCTCTCTCTCTCCTTCCAGAATCTTTTATTTGAGCGAACGCCTCTTGACTTAATGGTTCAAGTTTCAGTGAAATTAGATAGAGCTCTTTTTTAGTGTATGGACGTAATGAAGTGTTAATGTGCCAATGCAGATGGTACTTCTTACTTGTTAAGGCATGAAACTTGCAATAATTTATTTCAGGTTTAGAACTTCTGACATTTCGTGGGTTCTATTCATTCTTTGTATTATTGGTCATTACGGCCCGTACTAGGAACTAGCTTCAATTCCTTGAATCTGAAACTTATACATTTTATTCACTTCTTTTCCGACAAAAACACCGTCCACAGCTAGGTTTTAAGTTGTTTTCAGGTCATGAAAAATATTGGAGATTCCCTGAATAGTTATTTATTGTTTACTTGTTTCCACTTTCCACTTTAATTATCATGATTATACATTATCTTTTTCATGCATTCGTTCCGCCTCGCAAATTTTCATTCTTTCACCTTTATTCGTTATCGAATTGGATTGTAGGTGTTCAGCTGAACTCCTTTCAGGTATAAAAGAATGGTTTCTGAAATGTGAATGATTATATTTACTTTACAGACGAATGATCATACCGGAATTCTGTTGAATATCAATATGTTAAGCTCGCCTCTGTCTTTCGGATTTTGTCAAATCTAGGCCGAGTGAGTTCTGCCTCAGATTCTGAGGCGTCATTCCGGTTGAGGCGTTGGTATGTTAGAGTAGCTAGCCTTCAAATTAATAGAACAAATATCCATTTCAACTGAAGAAAATTGAATAAGGAGAAAAGCAAAGGTAATTGAAGTAAACAGATTTTCCCAACATTTCTTTGTGAAGATTGAAGAGTCTCAGGGGAATTAATTCAGTCCTAAATCTATGGCTCTTTTGACTTAAGTGAATACCGCCAGCCCTTCCAGGCGGTTTTGGGTAGAGAATCAGGGTCGATGTTCAGTGGATGGAAAACTAATATTTCTTCTCGTAATATTAATGGATTTCTGACCGGAATCATCGCCTTTGTGCGTTGATTAATTTAATGTTACGAAGGATTGGAATTCACCTCTGTTGAGGTTTCCCCTGACTCCAAAAGGTATTGAGGTCTTTAGCTAAGGTTTAGACTTGCTCTTGTTTTCTTTCCTACATTTTCTGCTTTATTTTCCATTTATTTGCTTTTCACGAAATATCTTTGAGACTTCTGACATGTTTATGAACGATTAAATGTCACAATATTTAGCATCATTAATCGTAATTTACTCGGTAAAAATAACGCTGCCAATTGATATGGAAATAGATCTGAGTAAATGGCAAAACATTTATTTGGGGAACTGTGTACAAGAAAAAGAGTAAAAAAATAAGCTATAAAAGTCAGGAAAAGTATAGAGTTAAATGAAAAGGAAAAAGACAAAATAAAACCAAATAATGCTTTAGAGAATTGGGGACATAAATTATATATATATATATATATATATATATATATATATATATATATATATATATATATATATATATATATATATATATATATATATATATATATATATATATATATAGTGAGGATTGAGAGGGGTTCTATCAACCGGTAGACATCAGCAGGTTAGGGTGAAGGATCATTCCATGGGACACTTGCATATAATCGTAATTTTGGTACTGTAGTTATTTTAATTTTAGGATGGAAGATATTGTTTAAAAATTTGCTGAGGTATTTTTAGATGTAACAGTTTTTAAACATAATGATCATTTTAACACCACGGTTTTTAGAAAGAAAACTTTTACCGGCCTGGGCTCAAATTTTTATAGTAACTGCTTTTATAATTTTAAACTAAACTCCATGTCTACGCTCTTTCATAGGGCTTTTAACATAACGTCTAATTGGAATCTTTCTCACAGTGAAATAACTTATCTCCACCAATATTTCACTGACAACTGCTTTCCATCCAAACTTTTTGATAAACACCTCAGCAAATTTTTAAACAATATCTTCCATCCTAAAATTAAAATAACTACAGTACCAAAATTACGATTATATGCAAGTGTCCCATTTATTCATGACCTAAATTTCTATCGTGAATTGAAGTTGTTAGTCGAGAAATTTTTACCTGCCATTGAATTAAAGCTAATACCCTGCAACCCAATGAGTATTAGATCTCTGTTTAAACATAAGGAGAAACTGGATCCACTAATGACCTCAGGAGTCGTATATTTATTTAATTGCCCTAGATGTAATCTTGGGAAGTACGTCGGCTCCACACGGAGGTTACTCAAAGTGAGATTGGACTCTCATCGAGGCGTTAGCTATCGAACAGGCGTCAAATTGACTAATCCTGAATTTTCATGTGTACGAGAACATGCCAAGAAATGCAAATATGACATAAACTACAACGATTTTAAAATTATAGGCCAAACTCCTAACGAACAATATTTAGCAATCTTGGAAACACTCTTTATTAAACAACTAGTTCCACAGTTAAACACCCAGTCTTCCTCAACACCTCTGTATCTCTCGTGAGTTTAAGTCGAAGCTGAACCCGGCCCGAATAGTCACTCGGTCTGTGCCTTCAGCACCTTATGGTACTTACTCCTCCCTATCCTTTGTACTTTACTTTTATGTTATTTGTATATATGTATAAAGTTTTTTTTTTTACTTAATTTTAGCCCGAGTTTTTATTTTAACTCGTACTTTCCTTATGCAGAGTTTTATTTAGTTTTTTTTTTTCAGTTACACAGAGTAATGTTTATTTGTGCTCAGATCTTTTTTTCTCACCAACGATTATATTATTACAAAGCATATTTTTTCTCACCAATGATTATTTTACTAAAAAGCATATTTTGATAAGAATACACAAATACAAATTGACAGCCATTTCCACTTCAAGAAGAAGTCGAGAAAACGGACTGTCCTTCCATTCCAGTCTTTCAAATGAGAAACAAAATAGAAGCTAAAAGTTTATCAGCACCGGAGACCATGAGAGGGTGAAGTGACACTCGGCTTCTTTTCAGTTCCCCGACGTTTATTTATCTGCTTCTTTTTTTTATTTTATTTATGTACGTATTATATTCATTTGTTTTGCTTATATATTTAAATATTTATTTATTTATTTTATTAAATAGTTTTCATTGCTTTATCTGTTTATGATTATTTACTAAGCATGGAAATTTATTCATTTGTCTGTTTTGTACTAGTAAACTGTAAATCAAACGAATCTTATGTTTGGAGATAGAAATTTAATTTTGTAACATTCTTAGAAATATCTTTATACTGATAAATCCTGTTGCAGGCACAAATACATCTCGAAAAATTGTAAATAAAAAACTGTAGGAACTCCACTAAGAGATAAACTGAGCAGAAAAGATGAATAAAAATAAGAGATTGTGGTTCATGATGGAACGCAGATTGTGTGATCTGTTTCCTTCAGGATTCAGCTTCAGGTTTTTTTTTTCTTTCGATATAAGAAGTTTATTCCTGCATCTATCATCTTATAAAGAAAACCGAAAAGTCCCCTGAATGGACCAGACCTATAAAATCAGGGCCCACCGAAAAAAGCAATTTCTGACGACCGAACGAGACCCTCGGTGTCACTGTGGATGTTTGATGTAGCAAGGCGACCTCATAAAAATTGCCGAAATCTCACCATAATTTCCCCCAGGTCTATTTTTCTTGCCCCTCTTTTACTGCCAATTTCAAATTGACTTATTCTCATAGCCCTTTCCTAGGGAGGCTAACGGTATGAACAGACCCATAAACACGAAAAATTAAATTATCACTTTCAGGAATTATTATTTTTTGAACGCGTTTGATAAGGTAACATTCTCTCTCTCTCTCTCTCTCTCTCTCTCTCTCTCTCTCTCTCTCTCTCTCTCTCTCGCGGCGCGCGCGCGCGCGCGAAACGACAGAACATCGAGCAATATAACTATAAAATGCGCCAAAGGTTTTTCGCGCAATTGAGTTTTCTGTACAGCTGCTACAGAGTACAATCAAGGCCACCGAAAATAGATATATCTTTCGGTGGTCTCGGTACATTACTGTATGAGCCGCAGCCCATGAAACTTTAACCACGTCCCGGTGGTGGCCTGTCCTATATCGTTGCCAGGAACACGATTATGGCTAACTGTAACCTTGAATTAAATAAACACTAATGAGACTAGAGGGCTGCACTTTGGTATGTTTGATGACTGGAGGGTGGACGATGAACATACCAATTTGCAGCCCTCTAACCTCAGTAGTTTTTAAGATCTTAGGGCGGACAGAATAAAGTGCGGACGGACAGACAAAGCCGGTACAATAGTTTTCTTTTATAGAAAATTAATAACGGAACAAACGTACATGTTTACCGAATACAATGCGAGAAGGACGCGATGCTACAGGTTAGGGTAGGTTAAGATTCATCAACGTCTTTGTCGTCACCTATTTCTTCGCTTTTTGTCTCTGACTTTTCCTCTTTCTTTGTGATTTTTGTAATGACATCAACGTATGGCTCTCTCCTTCTCGTTATACATGCGTGCTTTTAAAAGGATACATTTACGGCGGAATAGCACCGATACCAAATAATATCTCATTTTTTTTACTTCCGAATTTTCAGATAGACTACGTTTTCTACATTTCCCAGATACCATATCGGAAAATTTTCCGGCAGAAACCTATAAAATCTACAAACCAGCTCTCGTAAACATTGGGATTCCCACGCTGGAAGAGGAATAATAAAACAGATATAACTTTTAAAACTCAGCGTATAATTTAGAGCAAGGAATTCCTCCCCAATATATGTTCGACAAGGTTGTCGAAAGGTTTAGGGAAATTTGTAGCGTGTGTCATATGTTTTGATGGATGACAATACCGACTTTGTATGGATCACCATTTGTTTGG
>JANJGK010007711.1:0-2500 GCA_039081455.1 Macrobrachium rosenbergii
CCAAATAGGCCAGAAAATGAAAGAACTCATTCGATTATATTCAACTCCGTGGCTATTTTTCTTCTCTTCTTCTTCTTCTTCTCTTCTTCTTCTTCTTCTACTTCTTCTTCTTCTTCTTCTTCTTCTTCTTCTTCTTCTCTTATTTTTTGAAAAATAGTTCTTATGTTCTCTTCTTTCCATTCTCTTATTTATTATCTTTGCTTTTTTTTTTTATTTCCCCTTGCGTTTTGTTTTGAAGCATAGCACTGTTTGGCTGGCAGACTGATGTGATGCCTCTCTCTCTCTCTCTCTCTCTCTCTCTCTCTCTCTCTCTCTCTCTCTGCTCTCTCTCTCTCGTCTCTCATTTATCTCCGGAGTTGCCTTTGTCTTTTATGTTTTAATAAACCCTATTCTCTGTCTCTTTTATATCTGAGGATCATCTTTTGTTTTAACTCTCTCTCTCTCTCTCTCTCTCTCACTGCTCTCTCTCTCTCTCTCTCTCTCTCTCTCTCTCTCTCTCTCTCTTGAGGTGAAGAAGCTCAAACACACAAGATTTTTTTTTTACTCCTGAGTGCTGGAGTGCCACTTCAGTCTATGCAAAGTATTCTCTTCGTCATAACAATTTAAAAAAGTAAATGATTTTTATGAATGCCTGAAAAACTCAGTGTATATTTCACACAGTATTTATTATTAAGAAAGCTTGGTTTTAATTCGAGCACGGGCTCTTGCTCCTGAAGCAGTCTTTAACATAAGAAATCTCTGAATTGTCACATTTTTTTTTTTACGTTATTTTACTCTTTCTCTTCAAATGCTCAATCATCATTAATAATAATGAAGTACTACAAACATCTGTAAATTACAGTTCCCCAGTATTGTAATACCCACTGTACTTCTTTTAAGTGAATAATTATATGTACAGTAAATTGAACTGTGGTAACTTGCTTCAGTCATAAGAATTTGACCTTCATCTGTAGATTGTAGTTCCCGCATTGTAAATGCACACTGTGCTTGTTTCAAGTAAGTGATTATATATAATGCAAATTGAAATGACATAATGTAAACACTATATAATAGTGTGTTTTCTTTTTTAAGTTCGGACAGTTAATAGTTAATAGTTAAGCATAGATACTTTGCAACCTCGTTGGGTGGTTGTGCCGTCAGTTGCACCTCACGTGTGTGCACTGTAGGCTTAACTAAATAGGTGTTTGCAGCGTCCCTTCATTTCTGTGTGGTCTCTTCATAGGTAATTTGATGTTTTATTAGGATTTATTTCATCAGATATACAGATTTTTATAAGTAATTCCAGTCCCTTGTCGAGCACATTAAAATATATAAATAATCCTTGTACAGATGTTCCAGCAGGATACATGAACGTAATCTAGACTTTTTTAAGACTTGAACATCATTTAGACTTTTCAATACTTGAACATCGTCTAGAGTTTTTAAGAATTGAACATGATTTAAACTGTATAAGACTTGAACATGATTCAGACTTTCTGAGACTTGAACATATTTTAGACATTTTAACACTTGACTATTATTCGGACACTTTTTAACACTTAAATATTACTCAGAACTTTTTAAAGACTTGAGCATCATTTAGGCTTTGTAAGACTTGCAAATCATTTATCCTTTGTGAGGCTTGAATGTAATTTAGACTTTTTAAGTCTTGAACATATTTTAGACTTTATAACACATGAACATCGTGTAGAATTTTTTTAGATGAGCATCATTTAGACCTTTCAAGACTTTAATATGTAGACTTTTATTTAGGACTTGATCATCATTCAGACTTTTTGAAACTTGAACATCATTCACACATTTTGAAACTTGATCATTTGGACTTTTTAAGACGACCTCCAGAGCACTGAGGGTGATTGCCTAGTGAGATCTCACCCTGAGGACGACCTGCAAGATCGCCCCTCGCACCCACCTACGACCCAAAGACGCCCCGACGTCGAGGAAGACTTTAACCCTCGCCCCGAGGACGCCCTTCCAACACCTGAGGAAGTCAGAGGCAGCGCCCTTCACCTCGGGAACGATCGGTTAACCCGCCTTCCTCGAGAAATTGCACCATCGCCGATCAGCAGTAGGCTTAGATCGAGGAGAAGACAGCCAATCACGAGCCGCCTTTCCGATGACGTAATGGCCGGATAGCCAATGAAAATGAAGCGACTAACTCCACAAACCAACAGACACGGATAAAAGATGAAAACCACGCATTACATTGCATGCTGTGATCCTGTCCTGAATGATGCCCTAACGAGAAGGGCGAAACTAGTCGACATTCCACGAGAACTACCTCCTACACATCACTAAACCACCGGATATGAATATCGGTCAATTGCTTGCAACCATTCCAGCGCAAGAAAAACAGTTGATAAGACGAATTGAGCGTTTACTATATAAAATAAATGCTGTTGAAACTGCCATTTTGTTTAACAAACCCTGTATTAAAGAAGGTTTTTTCCTAATTTTACAAATAATAATAATAATAAGACAGATCGCACGCTAACTATTT
>JANJGK010007711.1:5000-29835 GCA_039081455.1 Macrobrachium rosenbergii
TTCTTCTTCTTCTTCTTCTTCTTCTTCTGTTCGTGATGAAGAGGAATTTCTTGCTTTTTTTAAAGTTTTGATGGAATTTGAGATAAATGGTTTTTATGGAAGATGCCTGTGTGTGTATATTTACACGCCTCTGTTTTGTGAGGAACAGTTCAGTTGCCTCTGTAAGATGTCTGAAGTCTTCGTGTAGATTTTTGTCAAATGCTGAGGAATCATATCATGAATGAAGTTAGATTCAAATTAGGTTCTCTTAGAAGTCAATGAGGACTGTCTGTGAATGAAAGTGTGATGATTACACATGTACAAAGTAAAGATTCATCTGGTCATTAGTATGAAAATGGTGGTTTTTCTAAATTACACCTAAAGTTTTTTCCTTGAGAATGTTGACATTTTGTGTTAATAGCTGATTAGTTTTTCCAAGTAATTTTTCATGTGTGTAATAAAACTTATAATGGCGTGTATTTATCTTCAAAATTATATTTAGATGAGACATAATTACCTTAATTTGAGTCGTTTCATGTTCCTGTGAAAGGGGGTTAGAAAAATTTCAAACATGTAATCCCGGGATTTCTTTGATGTATAAATGTGGATTTTATTTGAGGATTTATCTGATTGTATTGTTCATTAAAACTATCTTCTTTAAGCCTTATCAGATAAGAGTCGATGCCTCCGAGACTTTAGTTCAGTGACTGAATAATACTGAGAAACAATACCTTCCATCCAGTGATTTCCCCAAAGGCTCTCTCTCTCTCTCTCTCTCTCTCTCTCTCTCTCTCTCTCTCTCTCTCTCTCTCTCTCTCTCTCTCTCTCTCTCTCGTTTAGACCATTCTTCTACATTTTTTCCCTCAATGTGAAGAGATCACTTGACTCTCATTCTTGTTAGACTGCTTCTGTTCCGAGGACAGAAACCAGTTTGGGGAAGAAGAAAAACAAAAGAAGGTCGTTTTTTATTATCTTTCAACTTTATTCTCGAGTACTTTTTTTGAGATTTTAAAATTGAGCATTAAGGTTATTGTGAATTAATCTTCAGTGATTTTTGTGTTTGTATATATATATATATATATATATATATATATATATATATATATATATATATATATTGTTAGGTTCGGCCAGTTGTTGGATTGTTTCTTCGAAACAGCATTGTTTTGGTGGTTTGGGTGACCTCTCTTGTTGGACGTGAAGAGATGAGGTTAGGTTCGTCTTATCGTTTTCTCTGCAAGTCAGACAGGCTTTGGAAGGAAGAGCGACTGGTTCTCAACAGCTTTTGGTTGAGGATGTAGTAGCAGTTGGTTTTGAAGTATCACCTTGGAGTCAGATATTTCGAAGTATCACCTTGGAGTCGGAGATGGTCTTCAAGCGGCATGTGTTTATTGATGGCTTAATTGCTTAGGAGGACAGCAGGATAAGTTCCGAAGGTCAAGGGCTGGCTAAACCATAGTCACCAGTGTGGAAGAATGGATTCTTTATTGGCAGCCTTATTGCTGTTGCACTGTCTTGATCGAGGTCGTCTGGTTATGGAGGATCGGAGATTGCTTGTCAGTGTGCAGTGGTCATCCTTGTGGATCTTTTGCTGTTACTCCAATGAAAGGCAGATTATTATTCCAGTTGGGCTCTCATGAGTTGTAGTACATTGACAATTGTTATTGCTTTTATTTTGAAGGGCACGAGTAATAATTATTGGTGGGTTTTGAGTATGTCATTGTGTTGAGCAAGAGGCTCTGATGATTTATGGTGTATTACTATTTTGAAGGGCACGAGTAAGTCATTATGTTAAGCGAGTATGTCTCCTATTGTTGAGTGTTAACATTGTTATTACATCTCTTATTTTCATTGGCCTGTTTTGGTTACTGCCTTATTGTATTGCCATATTGTTGACTGCTGCTGTTAATTTGTTAATTATGGTTTATGCTTCTTATTTTTATTGCCCCGTTTTGGTTATTGCCTCATTGTATTGCCCTATTGTTGACTGCTGCTGTGAATTTGTTAATTATGGTTACTTCACTAATGTGGCTTATTTATTATATTGAAGGTATTAATATTGAGCATTGTGGTTATTTTGCATATGACATTGGTTTTGGTAATTATTTTAATACTGAAGTGTGTATAGTAATGTATATACATTGTTTTGTGAAGTCGCTCTTCATTTCAGAACTTGTCTCAAAGTTGTAAATATGTAAAGACTAGAGTAGGTTTAAGGCTACAGTGACTATATTTTTTTTTATACCCCCTTTGGTTGTTGCGGACCACCAGCCCATTCCAGTCTCAATATGATGTGTGGTTTAAGAACCTGGTAGTCACATTGAAAAGTGACCATAACTATATATATATATGACCCTGACCTCTCGTCGGGTTGATGTACACTGGTCCGGCTGCAGTACTGTGGGACATGCTTAAATAAGACACAGGGGTGTAAATTTAACAATGATCTGTATTATCCAAAACTTACACAAGGGCCCAAGTATCTAAGGAAACTAAAATTCACACGATATGGTCCCATATGGGCCGGTTCGAGCTTGTGCTTCGGCAGTTGCTGTCTCCTCAGGTAGATTCTATCCCCTACCTGGATTGGGGAATCATGTGTGTGGAAGCGTTTATCGTACCGCACCCGATACTTTTCATTGGCCCTCAACAGCAGTCGCTGGGTAGTTTGGAACACTCGTCAGGTCATGTTACAAACAAAACCCGGTACTGTTCTACTGTGTAGAGTGGGATCTGTTGGGGGTCCAAGACCATCGAGTACGGTAATCGAATATCCTGCCCGAACATCAGGAAGTAAGGGGTGTCCCTAATCGAGCTGTTATAAGTGGTGTTAATAGCCAGCTCAGCCGTCGGCAACAGGGACGGCCACGAAGTCGGGTGATCCTCAATTAGATATCTTAAGATATTGATCACTTCACGATTATGGGACTCAACTAGCCCATTGGCTGACTGCCGATAAGCCGCAATGGTGACATGCCTTATCTGCATTAGAGTCGTAAACTCACGGATCACTTCATTGATGAATTCGCGTCCATTGTCACTGACCAACATCCTGGGGCCCCCGAACCGACACACGAGGGAACATAACGCCTTGGCCACTTCACCTGCCGTCTTATTTTCCATCGCACACACGTGTGTGAAACGTGTGAACGCATCCACGAACACACAAATGTATTTGGGTTGCCCTTGCACAGAAGGCAATGGTCCAACCACATCCATATGCACTCTGTCCCACTTCACAGGTACCACAGGCCACAATCGGGCCTTCGGGACCACATGCCTGTGACTTTTCATTGTATTACACACATGACAACTTCTTACAAATCTAGTTACGTCCTTTCGCATGCTAACCCAGAAGAAGTGCTCACGGGCTCTTCTAAGGGATCTCTCTATACCTACAGTACATGCCCAGCATAAGGGCTTACATGGATCATGTGCATGGCTCTCTCTATTAAAGCTCGAGGAAGTACGACTCAGCCTTGGATATCACCGGGCCTTTTCTCATATCTGCAAAACAAGACGTCTCCTTCAATGAAGAACACATCCTTCCGCAAATGCACAGAACTCGGGAATTCGCTGCTCTCACCTCTCACACAGGCCTTGATTTGATTAATCCAGGCTTCAGAACCCTGACTCTCAACCAGCTCTCCAGCACTCCACCCACAAAAATCAACCACATTTTCATTCTCTGGGCATTTACTCTGAACTCCCCAAGTCGGAGTTCCACCTGCATTCATCCTGCTGTCACCCCGGCCACTCCCACTCATCTGTGAGTGCCCACGAGATTCCCGTTCTCTATGCTCCGCGCTCCCATCTGATTGACTGTCACTGTTAGTATTTGTCGTAACGCTGCTGGCACTAGTGCTGGCATCGCCGGTGCCACCCACGTTACGAGGTTTCTTTTGTCGTTCTTCCTTGCGCTTTGCAGCAAGTGTTGTTACTCCTATGACGTTCCTGGAGAGAGCATCCGCCACCCTATTACTTTTGCCTGGAATATGCTCTATTTTTAGGATATCAAACTCGAAATTCGCTCGATTCAACGAGCTTGGCAATTAGAAATTTCGCTCTTCTTAAATACGTGCGTTAGTGGTCTGTGATCTGTGAAAATCTTTACTCTATGTCCCAGTAAAAAAAAACGTGTCTCTCCAGCAACCACAGGACTGCCAAAGCCTCTCGATCGAAAGTACTATAATTTCTCTCTGCCCCTTTTAATGCTCGTGATGCAAAACAAACTGGTCTCTCATTACCTTCATCGTCTATTTGAGATATTACTCCTCCGATCGCGATATCACTCGCATCTGTAGTCACAATAAATGGACGATCGAACCTCGGTTAAGCCAAGAGTTCGTCGCTCACAAGGGCATCTTTTAATTTCTGAAAAGCATCTTGTTCCTTCTCACCCCACTGGAAATCAGGTCGCTTCCTTAATGCATCTAACGGTCTCGCTATCTGGCCAAAGTTCTTAATGAATTTACGGTAATATCCCGCGAGTCCGAGGAAGCTGGCTACATCCTTCGCATGTTTAGGCTGTGGAAATTCTTTAATTGCTAAAACCTTATCAGCACAAGGCTTAAGGCCTTCTGAAGTTATGATGTGCCCAAGAAATTCCACTTCGGCCTGAAAAAATTGGCATTTATCTAGGTTAATTTTCATGCCATGACACCTTAACGCTTGTAAAACCTCTAACAAGTTAACCATGTGCTCCTCTACTGTGGCACCGATTACAATGATATCGTCCAGGTATACAAAAACCCCACGGCCTAATATGGAAGCTAAAACTGTCATCATTACTTGAGAAAAATGGGCTGGAGCATTCTTTAATCCAAAAGGAAGGAAATTATATTCAAATAGCCGATTATTCGCTATAAAGGCCGTTTTCTCTTTACTCTCGTCATCTAAGGGACTTTGATGGTAGCCCGACTTGAGATCCAGCGAGGTGAAAAATTTACTCTCCCTTACTTTAAGCAAAAGTTCCTCGATCGAGGGCAATGGATAAGCATTATCTTTCATAATGGCATTCAGTCGCCTATAACCAACACACAACCTGAGAGAGCCATCTTTCTTCTTAACTAAAATGATTGGAGAAGCCCAAGGAGATTCGCTTTCTTGAATAATACCCTGATTTTGCAATTGATTGATTGTTTCATCGATTACTTGTTCGTGACATGCAGGTGTTCTATAAGGCTTTGTGCGAATAGGGGGATGGTCTCCTGTCTCTATTCTAAAGGGTAACTTATCAATTCTCCCGGGGGCTCGTCTCCAGTTGCAATCACATCTTGGTATTCCCCAATTATGTCTCCTACATGTCTGCGGTAATTTAAAGGTGTTGCTTTGGCAGCTGTTTGCATTAGCCTTCTAAGCCATGGTTTGCCACGACCTTGACTCTGTGTAGTCAGGGCCGACACTGCGTTATCGGCTGTTACAAGGGTGCATACTTCTAAATCACAAAGAGACTCACTACTTAATTCTAACCTACTACTATTTACATTGATAAAAGGTACATTCGCCTTCCCGTCGACGATGGTAGCGACTCCTGGTAGCACGAAGTCTGCCCACTTTTTATGGGGATTAATATATACGAGTGTACCTTCTTCTAACTTTCGTGCTGGGACGACAGGAAGGGAATAGATATGGGAGGGAGGAATAACCTCCCCCACCTCCGGGCTAGCAGGTACCACTCCTGTGTCCCCCTTGAATGCCCAGGCCACCTTGACACACTGTCTCCTCTCACCCAAGACGGAAAGTTTTTGGTACTGCTCGGTTCCCACTGGCATCGACACTTCCACTCCCCCTCCGTCGATCCCATAGAGAGCCACCTTGTGCTCTCGCACGAAACCAATTCCCAGAATAACGGGAATTCCTTCCATGTGAGTCGTCGGTACAACATGGAATTTGTGAGTCAACACTCGGCCACCTAGGGAAATCTGCTGGTTGACAATGCGCCGGATCCTTATCTGATGGCCACTTGCAGTGTTCAACAACAGACATCCCTTCGACGCCATAATAGCGCCCGTCACTAAACGTTCCTCGATCAGGGACACACAAGCTCTGCTGTCCAACAAGGCATGGTATGTCCCCGTTCCAATCCCCACTTCAAGAACAGGAACTGAATCTCCACTCTCGAGAGAGGGAGACGGGGTGGAGGACGTTTGCTCTGTTCCCCCCACAGGTACACACACCACTTGGGCAGAGGGAGCTCTCACTGGCGGGGGAATACTCCCACCTACACACTGGCTGGGGGTGGCACTACTCCCACTAGGCCTTCTCCTTGTTTTGCGGTCCCTGCCGCAACTGGCCCTTGGGGTGCCGGAGGGAGGAGGCCCGCGAGTACACTTCCTCCTCCCCTTCCCCGGTGTGTCCCCCTTCCTCTCGGGGGAGGGAGCGCGCTGTTTGAAACAACGCCGCTTTTTGGACACTCGCTGACTAGATGGTCAGTGGCACCACATCGGAAACAATGCCTTTGACCATACAAAGGGCATTGGGCACGCATGTGGCCCTTTTTCCCGCACTGCCAGCAGAGTTTCCCTGCCGCACCCACGCTCCCCCTTCCCCTGGCCCCCCTTGGTCGCTTGGCACTGGGGCCAACTCCGCTCGGGTTGGTTGGGGCTGGAAGAGCGTGCTTTGTGTCATGGACTGGTTGGCGGAGGCGACGATGGGTGTGTGGTAGGACATCGCCATCCTCTCTGCTTGCAGCCGTCTCTCCGTCTCTAACTCCAACTGGGCTGCACCAACCTTGGCCGCTAGGGGCTTCCCAGAGCTGACCAGCACCGCAGATACTGAGGGGGGGAAAGAGTCATCAACAACATCTGTCTGCAGAAATTCTCACTGCCCTCCTCTGTCTGCTCTGCGTCCGAGGCCAAACTTTCGTAGTCGGCCGACAGTCTGGCAATGTACTTGGCGATGCCCTCCCCCAATTGTAATGCTGGAGAATAGCGGGCCCATAGTGCTCACCGGGTCTCTTCTTGAAGGGTGAAGTGTGTTATAAGGCCTTGTCTGAATGATGGCCAATCTTTAGGTCTGTTTTTCCATGACTTCATCATCCTGGCTGTGGACCCAGTCATCTTCGCAATGGTTTGTGCAATTTTTTGGGCATCGGTCCAATCGCTAGTGGCCTCTTCGACACTGTTAACGAAGGCTTCGATCGAAATGAAGCCCTCTTTTGGCGTCGAGTTATCGAAGTCGAGGGTGTGCGATGCCGGGATGGGAAGTTTCATCGCCAAACTGCGAGGCACCACACTGGCCGGCGCCGGAGGTTGCATTGCAATCCCGGAGGGAGCGGAAACGATCATTCCATTCCCGCTACTACAGTTCCCCGCCGACGTAGAACCATTATTTGCACTATCGCTGTTCGGAATTCCAGACGGAATTCCACTCGCGTTCATCGGGTTCCCACCCCCTTGCCGATTCCACTCCAGGAATGCCCTCAAAAGGGCAAGGTCACTTGCTGCATTCCTTTCGTTATTTTCCCCAACCCTTCTCGGACTAACTTCTACCGCCCCACCGTCTCTCTCCTCTTGTTTGTCGCCGTTCGCCCTGTGGAATCCTGTGCTTCTTGTATTATACACCATTGTTCTCAATTTAATATCACTCTACAGTTATTGCATTGGCACGATCGCAGACCCACAGTTCGCTATATTTACTATTAATTAGCGCTTCGCAGCAGGACCCCACAGCTGACACCAGAAACTGACCCTGACCTCTCGTCGGGTTGACTTACACTGGTCCGGCTGCAGTACTGTGGGACATGCTTAAATAAGGCACAGGGGTGTAAATTTAACAATGATCTGTATTATCTAAAACTTACACAAGGGCCCAAGTATCTAAGCAAACTAAAATTTACCGTAAAACCGAGAAAGAGAGGCTGAGGGGGAACCCGGCGGATGCAGCGAGGGAAAGTACGTCTTTCCCTAAACGCGACAAAAATGCTCTGCCCAAAGGGACGCCTTCTTTGGGCATCTTCCTCCCACCTTGTCATACCTCACAACCCCCGATTTCTTCTCTACTGGACACGATTGGCCCTGGCACTTCTCCTTAGGCCTATCAGCCAATCGGTGCCAGGTGAGGTGACGCTAAATCCCAATGAACTTTTTGGGGGGGTTTCTGGGGGGAGGAAGGTTTCCTCAGTCTGAGAGAAGATGACCGTTGACCCGTCCTGTAATGGCGTCCTACGACTGCATTAGGATTCCAGGGAAGTTTCACGAAGACTGAGAAGGGCTTATATATATATATATATATATATATATATATATATATATATATATATATATATATATATATATATATATATATATGTATATATATATATATATTTTATATATATATATATATATATATATATATATATATATATATATATATATATATATGTATATATATTTATTTATTTATTTATTGTGTGTGCGTGTGTCTGTTGATAGTGCAGCACCATAAACTAACTTTTTCTTGACAGGACAGTGTTGTAGAAACGATGAATTCGTTCCTGTTTTTGTCAGTTGCAATATTGTTTTATATATATATATATATATATATATATATATATATATATATATATATATATATATATATATATATATATATATTTAGGCCCTTTTCGGTCCTTGTAAGAATTCCCCGGATTCCTGATGAAGTGGCAGGACGCCATGACAGGACCGGTCAACGGTCATCTTCTCTCAGGCATAGTTTTGCGATTTGGTTCTTTACTACGAAATTCTTCTAGTGTTCCGTCTAGGTCAGTGACTTCCGCCCCCCCCCCCCTTTCTTTTTTTAGAGAGAGAGAGAGAGAGAGAGAGAGAGAGAGAGAGAGAGAGAGAGAGAGAGAGAGAGAGGGTGCCCATAAAATGTTGGTAGAGGATATATTTTCTTATTAGAAAACCTGGAATTTATACAAATCTTAGAATTCCTTTGATAGTAATATATATATATATATATATATATATATATATATATATATATATATATATATATATATATATATATATATACTAGTTTATGCAAATATTTTGGGAAATGACAGAAAAAGTCCATCTGAGCAGAAAATGTTATATAAACATGTATTTCAAGGCTTCATTTGTCGGTGTGGTGAATTTTAAAAATAGCTGTTATCATTAAAGGGGCAAGTACAGTAAGATGGTGTACGGGATGTCGGGGTGAGTTGTCAGGGATATTGGGGGCCGGGGGTTGGGGGGCGGGGGTGGAGCTGATCAGTTCACTTGTTACTCTGAACCAGGACAGACTCGCTTTTCCGCAAGCTAAGTGAGCGTGTTCGGGTCACAAGAATCAAATTCGGGATTCATTTTGAGAGCAAGAAACTGAAGGCAATGCCTTACCGTTCCCTTAATGTGGAATATGCAGATAAGATGTTTATTTATGGGTTTTGCAACAGTTCCTTTTCTAGATTACACGGTCGTGAACTCCACTTTTATACAAAAAATGAAATGGACGATGAGGCCGATGTGAATAACAGACCTCCAAATCAAAGGTATTCTTTAGATACTGAACAAAGGGGAAAAGTGCAAGCATCATTGAAACCTCTCTCTCTCTCTGTCTCTCTCTCTCTCTCTCTCTCTCTCTCTCTCTCTCTCTCTCTCTCTCTCTCTCTCTCTCTCCGTCAGTGGTATATATTCACTGGACTCCGGTAAGGAAAAGAAAAGCAAGCGTAATGGAATCTCCCTCCATCAAAGATAGGCCTATTCATTACACACCGATCAAAGATTTAAAACATATAATTAAAAATCTCTCCATCTCAGTCAAACGTGTTCATCACACCAGTCAAAGGAAAAAAACCGCTCTTGTGAAAACGCTTTCGTCTCATTCAGATGAAAAAGAATGGGAACATTATGGAAAATTCACCTTTTTCATTCTTTCCTGTCAAAGGCAGCCTATTCATACAGTTACCGAAAGAGGTAAACAGCTGACACTGTTCAAAATGCAGTATCCATTCTATCTACTGTACAATCCCTTGTGTTCATGGCTACTGTCACTATCACTCATTCAACATAGTCGTAGGCCTAGTCCTGACTTCAGATGCAACAATTCCGCGACGAGGCGGCAGAACAGTTTGCACTAGAATTCAACGATCACAAATAAATGTTGCCAATCAACATTTACACTACTTTCTTGATACGTTAAGCTAATCATTAAAATTAATTTTATTAGTTGAAGGGACTAATGTTACATTTTTCAATAACCTGCAAGAGTAAATCATAATTAAAAGGCTAAAAGCAATTGACTTGCCTAACGCTCCTCATCAGCTCCCCCCCGCCCCGCCCCAATATCCCTAACATCCCGTACGTGCCAGCTTACTTGCCCGTTTAATGGTAAGGGTAATTTTAAAAATTCACCTCACTGACAAACGAAGCATTAAGATGTATATGTATAGAACATTTTCTGCTCAGAATAGTTTTATCTTTCTGTATATATCTGGGTGATTTTTATACTCACAAATATTAATGCACGAATATCGCTTCACGTCGCTTGGAAATCGCTGGGGGCTGGAATTTCGGGAATATCTTCCGAACAGATGAGACTGAGGCCTTGCCAACCCAAAACACGATTCCGTCTAAATATGTCCATAAAATTCCATTTGCATAAACTTCTCTGGTGTTGTTGTTTCATGTCGTTTTATGCTGTTGTTAGTGACAGGAACCTTCGAAATGTGTTTTTCTGCATTTCATTGAGATTGAAATCTTCAATGTTGTTTCGTCGCGTTGATGTTGGAAGCATTTGGAAGTGTAGGTCTAATGGTCAAGGCTACTACAGACGTCGTTTGTAACCACATGTATTTTTTGCCATCATTTGTAGTAATGTAGTGAAATGTTTATATACTGTAGTGTTGCCATTCTCTTCGTATGGCTTCATTTTTTATTTCCTGCAAACAAGGAATTGTTACATTTATTCTTTTTTAACGTATATATATATATATATATATATATATATATATATATATATATATATATATATATATATATATTATATATATATATATATATGTGTCCAATATTGCTTCTTCATGTCTGGTTTAGATGAAATATTTGGCTCTGTTGCCCTCAGTTGAACTAGACTTTAGTGCTCTCTCTCTCTCTCTCTCTCTCTCTCTCTCTCTCTCTCTCTCTCTCTCTCTCTCAGCTGATCCAACCTACTCTGTCAGCTGAGGTAGACCCACCTCTTGCTGTCAGCTGATATAGAGTCTCTCTCTCTCTCTCTCTCTCTCTCTCTCTCTCTCTCTCTCTCTCTCTCTCTCTCTCTCTTTCTCTGTGTGTGTGTGTGTGCTGTTACAAATGATGGCATTTTCTTGGCCGTGACGTGACCTATGTGGGCAAACGGAATCTAAGTAGGTGGATGTCTGGCAAACTTAATTTTGTAATTTGCTCTGCTCATGTAAGGAATGGCCACATAAACAAATGGCAGTGCCAACAGTAATTTTTGTTTTATTATTTTCAATGAGATATTCTTGTGTATAAGACTTTCAATTACTTTTTTTTCAAATATCATTCGTGCTTATACAATATTATTTTCTTTTAGGTATTATTGTTTTTGGGAAGTGATTATTACAGGAATAAAATCAACTTGTAGCAGGGTAGCAGAAAGGAATAATTTAGTCAAATGTATTGTGTTATTTTCTAATTGATGTATATATATATATATATATATATATATATATATATATATATATATATATATATATATATATATATATAGGCTATATATATATGTATATATATATATATATATATATATATATATATATATATATGTATATATATATAAAATATCTTCAGTCATGCTTATTATACTTTTTTGAAATTGTACTTAGAAAGTTGATGGCCGTTGGGTGTGCAGAAGACAGAGAAAAGGAGAAAAATCTAACCCTGAGTTACTGAGGCATCAAAAATAACGTCTCCTGTCAATTAAATAATTAAGAAACACGGGAACCCAGTGCGTATCATTAATAATAATAATAATAATAATAATAATAATAATAATAATAATAATAATAATAATAATAATACTTGTATGGATGTATCCATCGTTCGTATGGACAAGCTGAAACAAAATTGGCCAGGAATTAATGACAGCGACAAGTAACACACCAGCTCATAACAAAAGTCTATCTGAATTACCTAAGAAAAGTGGCGATTTGGGACTCGTGTGATTAGTTATGACAGTAAATTTATTATTTTAAAGCTCACAGAACCTGATTCAGCTCTGATATTCCACGTAGGCGTTATCTGCGCGTTGTTGAGTGTCCACTGCCTTAGCAAGACACATTGCACGGGGCTTAAAAATTATCATTCGTTTCCAGTTGCACAAAGGCATTATATACTGAATGTTTCATTGAGTATTGGGGAGGAATATCGCCACTAATTTTTTTTTCAGGGTTTTGTGTTGCTACTTTTAGGCAGGAGGCTTTGGTCAACTGTGGGACGTACTTGTGGTGTGGCTGAGCTTACAGAAAAATACTGGAACGGTCAATGTACTATGAGAGAGAGAGAGAGAGAGAGAGAGAGAGAGAGAGAGAGAGAGAGAGAGAGAGAGAGAGAGAGAGAGAGAGAGAGAGAGAGAGCTTTAGTATATTTGTCTCCACAACGTTATCACAATCAATATCTTTCAATGTAGTGATGCTACTTTTATTAATTAATATTGATGGAACTAAGTAATAAGTGTTTTTCCAAGGCAGAATTTGTTGCCGTGACCAAAATATCCTCTCAGACAGATTCTGTCAAGCTTCATTTCAGAGCTGAAACAACCGAAGTAACGAGGATCATTAACGAGGTATTTAGCAGCGTCGTTCTATTCCCTTGAAGACCAACTAACCTTGTGGTACTTATTATTCGCGTAACTTGAATGTTGTCTTGTTATGCCAGACTCCAGGTTGAGAGGTTCGGACGTGCACAATCTTTTTGTCCAAAGTCTTTTTGTCCAAAGTTTTTTTGTCCATCAGGTTTTTGGTCCAGCGTCTTTTACTCCAATGATTCTTTAGTCCAGCGATTTCGTCTGTTTTTTTCTGCGAATTTGCTGGATTTGTTACATTCATTAAAGGTACATCCAGAAAATGAAAAATACAAAAGAAAAAATCTAATATTTATTGCAGACATTTATATATAAAAACTAAAAAATATTTATTGCAGACATTTATATATATATATATATATATATATATATATATATATATATATATATATATATATATATATATATATATATATTATATATTTATAAATATTTCTGCTGTTCGCCCTCAATGCATTTATTTGTAGTAATTTTAATCAGACTGACCCAGACAGGGAAAAGTCTTTGTCCGGCAGGGTCGCATAGACAGTTCAAACTTTAACGTTCGTTTGTAGCAAAGAACTCAGTAGCATTAGGGATTTAACCCCCAAAGGAAAATTTCCATAATCAGCCTTATGATAGGTGGCCTTAACTTTTTCCCTGTACTTGTCGACGAATTGTTTTGACCAAAGTTTCAGACCCTGAGGGGATAAAGAGGCAATACCCTGTCGGTGCCCCCAAAAACGAGGACAAGCGCGGCAGAGAGAACCAGCCTTCCATCACGGACGCACGCTTTATGTGTGGCTCCCTATCCTTTCTTTTATAGTCTATGTTAGTAGTGAAGTGTCGAATTCATCCCAGAACTTCCGATTGTCCGTTGTATGCGCAACAACAAGTCGGCCAATGTAAAATCAGTGTTTTGTTCAAAACTTCGTCAATTACTAGCCCCTTTTCTTTCTGTATTTCCAGTTTCGTTGTTTCCTCCTTCACCGCCACCATAATTATTAGATTACAAAGCGACTTGCTTTTAAAAAGTCTAGATTAGGCATAATTTATATTGTTTAGCGACATTCAACCATTCCAGGGAATTAACAAGGAATTAGGGAAGGTTGAGCAAGTCATTTCAAAATCTTTATGTAGCCTTGTGTCTCAATCCATTGTTCAGAAGAGCCGTTGTGTATTAATACCACATTAATGAGTAGAGATTGTCTGCGTCCGAAGTCGGCGACGTTTATCATAAAGTCTTTATTCATTGAATATTCTTTTGTTGAGGTTAATTTACCTTGACTGGCGACCTGGTTAATTTAAACAGCTGTCTTTGAGGTTAATTCATAGCGTCATTGACAGGTTATATACGTGTGTCCTTGGTATGCAGGGTCTGGTAAAAATTACGTAAATCAAGTAATAAACTCATCAGCCAAGTCTCACACGTAACAATATGAATATATATATAAAAATATTTGTTGTAGACATTTATATATATATATATATATATATATATATATATATATATATATATATATATATATATATATATATATATATATATATATATATATATATATATATATATAGAAAAATAATATTTATTGTAGACATTTAGAGAGAGTGCAGGTTGTGAGCAATAGCCTTTAAAAATTCAATTTTTTCAGAATCATCATAATGTGCAACCAAAGTATGTATGCGCTGATTAATCTGCCTATATATTTTTTTGTTTATGTACTCTATCCCCTCGGTGAATGTGAGTTATCTTGGTTTGAATGAAGCCAGTTTCATACTCCAAACTTTTAATCAGCCGCCAAATATTAGGATGGGCTGCGCCTAAAGAAAACTTTAATGATGCATTTCTGCAGTTTTTGTTAATTTACTCCTCCCCCAAGCATTTTGCTTTTTCAGTGATTCACTTTGCAATAATGACAAAATAATTAGGCAGGCTTGTCATAATTGACATGAGTGCGTCTCCTTGATGAAGTCATAACTAATACATTTTATTGTTATTTTTATTTTTTATTTTTTGCTTAATTTCCCTCAGCTCAAAAATAATATTACTGGTTCTTGGGTTTAATTTTATGCTCATTCTGAATTCCTGTTAAGCATTCATGAGTTAGCGAGCATCTGACTAAAATGGAACATGAATTTCATGGTTTTGTTTTTGTCCAGATTTTGATATTTTTTATTCAGGTTGGGGTCTGTTGATACGAAGCATAAAAAGTTCCTATCTCTCTCTCTCTCTCTCTCTCTCTCTCTCTCTCTCTCTCTCTCTCTCTCTCTCTCTCTCTCTTTTGTCTTTTGTAACTGTGAATTGTGTAAGTATTTAGATTTCTCTCTCTCTCTCTCTCTCTCTCTCTCTCTCTCTCTCTCTCTCTCTCTCTCTCTCTCTCTCTCTCTCTTTTCTTCTTCTTCTTCTTCTTCTGCGGTTATATGCATAAGTGTTCAATTGTCAAGGTCTCTCTCTCTCTCTCTCTCTCTTGTATTTTGCAGTTATGTATTGTATGTGTGTTTAGATGTTAAGATATCTCTCTCTCTCTCTCTCTCTCTCTCTCTCCCTCTCTCTCTCTGATTTCAGTTTCATTTTTGGAAAAATGTATGCTTTTTGGAAAAGTTTATGCTTGCCGTTTCCAGTTTACAAGCGTGAATTTATTTTCATATTCATATTCCCCTGCAGCCTCCGCTAATCTATTAAAGCCTTAGTTTCTTTACAATAAAAAAAAAGTAAAGCAAAGTATAGAAGATGATTACTAATGAAAACATAAAAATGGAGTTTCCTCTGCGAATCCTCCCGTGCTGTTTTTATCACGACATCAGCAAACCTTTCATCACGTTATAACCACCGAATTGCTTCCACTAATGTCCCTCCATAAAAAAGAAAGTTCCATAAAAAAGAGAGTAAAAAAAAAGAAAGTTGCATAAAAGCAAAAGTCCAGAAGGTCTAGAAAATGAATCGGGGGAAAGGAGGAGATCATGTGCCACATTTCATGGCCCGAGCAAAACTTGCAGCGTCATTCCAACTTGCAGATGTCTTTTGAATCTTGGCAGAATGAGCTTTTAGAAAGGTTTCTAGAAAGTTTATCTAGGCTTTCTAGACAGCGAGTTCTAGGTTTTTTTTTATTGCCTTAAGAAAGAGAATTGGGTTCTCTTCAGTAGGAGATTAGGCTCTTAATAATTCTGTTTTTTTTCCAGTTGTTTTCTAGGCTGGAATTGTGTAATGAATACAGCCTCCTTTTGTATTGCTTTATTCCTGAGCGTGGGCTTTGGAAGAGACTGTTGTGGCATTGTCACAGTTGCAGTGAACAATTCTTGTTGCTCATGTTGAAAAGCAGCTTAAAATTTCCTTCTAAGTAAATAAGACAAATGTTGAAAATGGAATGGAATTCAATAGAAAAAAAAGATATTCCAGTATTCTAACTGTTCCTGATTTCTTGATTTTGTTTTCGTATTTTTTTTTTTTTATTTTAGGATGTTCGATGTGAAATCAGATTGCTTTAGCACTTGTCTATCACACTTTCAAGTCCAATAAACTATGAAATATATTATACTAATTTTTTTACCCCCTCAGATTAGTTTTCAAAGCTAACTTTTTTGTTACAAGAGGTCGAGACAAGAGTAATTATGAATTGTTGATTTGTTTAGATGTTACGCTCTCTCTCTCTCTCTCTCTCTCTCTCTCTCTCTCTCTCTCTCTCTCTCTCTCTCTCTCTCTCTCTCTCTATTAAGTACTTTAATGAAGGCTGCAGACGGGCAGTGGGTGTGTATTGAGAGAGAGAGAGAGAGAGAGGTCATTTCCTATCATCTCATGGTTTTCCACTTTGCAACCACATGATTATCTAAGGTCGCAGCAGCAGACTACTATGTAATTGTCTCGTGTGGTTTGTACGTGACGATTGAAGGCTTAAATATGTAAGTAAATCAAAAGAAAGCTGTGAGGTGGTGGGTGGGACAGGTAACCAGTTATGGCTTCCAGTTCAGTAGAACCCTCTTATCTTTTAGACTTCTTCAGGCAATTCATTTATGAGTATTTGTATATTTAATAGTATTCATGCATGAAAATGCATCACCCAAACCCATATCGTTTCGTTTTGATCATTTATTTCCGCTCCTTATTTTGTGTTTACTGAGGTAAATTTGTGGTCATTTTTCATTCCATGTACAGGAGAAAGAGAGAGAGAGAGAGAGAGAGAGAGAGATAGAGAGAGAGAGAGAGAGAGAGAGAGAGAGAGAGAGAGAGAAAAAAGTTAAGTGTATCTAAGTTTAACCAGACCACTGAGCTGATTAACAGCTCTCCTAGGGCTGGCCCGAAGGATTAGAATTATTTTCCGTGGCTAAGAACCAATTGGTTACCTAGCAACGGGACCTACAGCTTATTGTGGAATCCGAACCACATTATACCGAGAGGGAGAGAGAGAGAGAGAGAACGTCACGACTCCGGGGAAATTAAGATTAAACCTTCCTACGGGACAGTCTGGAGGCCTAAATCTCTCGAGTCACATAATAAAGAACTTAGGATTGACATCTTTGCGGGCGCGCAGGAGACTTGGTTTTTGCGTCGTAAGATTCGATTGAGATCTTTTCATGGATTGACAGTTAACTTATTTCCTTTCGTAAACTCGAATTCAAGGTTTTCAGGGGTAAACGTATCCCAAAATTACACAAAAATGCCCTGTCATAAAAGAACTTTGTAATTAAAAAAAAAAAAAAGTATGACAAACAACATAATTAGGAAACTGGCAACTGCATCAAAACAGGCCAATAGCCACCTTGTGACTTTTACAGAAAGAAGCTGCACACCACTCGACAGATTCAGGTGGGGTCGATCCCTCATTTGGACTATGACCATTTCCTCCTTAGTATTCATCACTCTGATTCATCATTCTATCATTCTATTCATCATACGAAGCAATTAACAAGTAAAACAAGACGCTGTCATTCAGGGGAGAGAGAGAGAGAGAGAGAGAGAGAGAGAGAGAGAGAGAGAGAGAGAGAGAGAGAGAGAGAGAGAGAGAAGCAACAACAGACTCGTGAACAAACATTGGCATCAAATCCTCCTTCATCTGATCTGATCCTTTCATAACAGGGTTCGAGCTTGTCCCTCCTAATTCCCGGGACTATAAGTTAGTTCCCTTTTGGTGTGTCGCCACTTCCCCCCCCGCCCCACCCCCCCATTCTCTCTCTATCTTTCTCTCTCTCTCTCCATATCTGTGATATCTTTAAGGACCCTTTTCTTTTCAAACAGTGTCCGTTCCATTTCCTGTCGAAATGAGATCCTTCAACGGCACAAGTGTTGTGCCCTTGAAAGAAAAGTCCTGATGACTCTTGAGAGAATGAAGTTCAGACTTCTGAGGCCATTGAGTTGGAGAAGCGTTGCTTCTCTTATTTAAGGTGATATTTTAATGCTGTGGTGTATTCTTATCCTTTTAGCGTGGTATGTTAGTGTATCCAGTAACAATTTTCATTAATTTCTGATTTCAAAAGTCTCCTTCGTAGTCGTTTTGTATTTTTGCAGCTAATCTTGCAAGGATGCATTCGCCACTGCAGCAAAATATATCACTAACATACATCTGCAACTTATCACATACACGTCACCAACAGGTTTTAAAGTAAGTCAGCGACTGTAAGTGAAGAACGAATATGTGGCTGATATTGGATAATCGTATGAAGTACTGGTTAGGACTACCACTAAGTCGATGACTTGTATTCAACTTGTTTATGACATGTATGTGATAAGTTGCCGACGTGTGTTTATGACATGCTTTAGTGCAGTGTGGACGGAAATTCAGAAATTGGTGCAGTACTTGATACCGTAGTGCAGCTATGTATGTCATTGCCTTCTATTTTGAATTGTATCCAGACATAATTATATTTGAATTACAACCCCAATGAATGAATTCTTAATTGCTCGATTTCCTCACCATTTTGGGATTTGCTTCCAAACTAATTTCTCCTTTGCCTGGTCGGCTTCGACACCCCCACACGCGGTGGATAGCGTGAGGTTATAGGTAACCATGCCGTCAGTGCACCTCACCTGTTGCACTCTAGGCATTAATGACTTAAGGTCCTTTGCAGCGTCCCTTCCATGGCCCCTAGCTGCTTCAACCCCTTTCATTCCTTTTGCTGTACCTCCGCTCATATTCTCTATCTTCCATCTTAGTCTCCTTAACCCTCTGCTAACAGTTGTTTCAGAGTGCTGCTGTGAGGTTTCCTTCCTGTCATGCCTTTCAGATCTTTTTACTGTTTCCCTTTCAGTGCTGAATGACCTCATAGGTCCCAGCACTTGGCCTTTGGCCTCAATTTTATATTCCATTCCATTCTTAAGAATGCGACCAGTAGATTTGATAATATATTTTCGTACGTTCCGACTGTTTATTTCTCTTTGTATCACACAATCGCAGCTTGTTCTTGAGATTCGAGCTGGAGAACATCATATCTAGAGAGGTTCTCTTGAAGACAACATTTATTCCCTGCCAAAAAAGGAAACGGTGATTACCTAATGAACATACAGTAAGGAAATTTTATTTATACTGTTATGATTAGCAAGAATTCGCTAGCAAGTTGGCGCCCCCCCCCTCTTTGTTGTGTTTCATTTACTGCCAGCCGGCCGATCGATAGACCATCTGTCTATCGATTTAGCACGGTCAGAACAAGGGTTTAAAAGATTAAGGCCACTCCCTTTCTAAAACAGAACTTTCCTTCGAGACAAAAGTGATCTGTCTTGGGCGTTTTTTTTTACAGGCAAAGCCTCCCCTGCGGGCAGCAGGTGCATATGAGTCAAAGCCCCTGTGTTGGACGCACCCCCTGCCCCATAGGAGGGGATAAAAGCAGAAACCCACGAGGTCTAGACACATGCGGGCTGGAAGATATGGAGTGAAGACGTCCTCAACACCTGGCCCCATCGATGCCCTTGCATCCTACCCACGTGGCCCTTTCCAAAGTATACCTTTTCCTTGTGCCCTTCGACCGCATTCCAAGTGTTCGCCTCCACCGTTGGCCTGCCTCGAGCCCACACGCCATTGCTTGGAGTTTCGAGGAGTCCCCATCGCCTTGCCCTTTTACGGAAGCCCTTGCATCTCATCACGTGGAAGAAACTCGCCCTCGGAAATCGCAAGTCATCCACGGACCGCCTTCTACGTGCCCTCGGAAAATCTGCTAAGGTAAAGTGCCCTGGAAGAGCCCCCATTTCAGTCACGCTTTTGTCTCGTAATATTTGCTTAAAGAGAAAGCCAGAAATCACCCTTGTCTAATGTCCGTGCGCCTCTTGCATCGGCAGTATTAAGTCTTTATTACTCCTTTGGCACCCTCAGTGCAGCCTCGAATTCATTATTCCTTTGTCTATCTCATTACTGGCGTATAATGTGCATATCTCTCATTTCAGAGGGACCCTATTTCGTGGAAGCTTCTCGGACTGTGTCTGGAATTCCCCAGTTTCATTCAATCCCGTAGGAATCCCCTTCAGGATCAGAAATCTACTTGAGTTCCTCTTTCCCGTACTGATGTCATTTATGTAAATACACTCCTTTAAATGTGCCCACGTGTTTTACGTAATATTTCCCTCAGTGACAAGAGCCCTATGCTTGTATGAAATTCTCCTTTGTTTTCCTCTTTTTTTACGTTTTCCTGTACCCACGAAGTCAGAATCACAAGGCTAAATTACCTTAAATCGTTGCTACCTGTCTCACAGAGCATATTTCAAACTAAAACCACGGAAAAACGTAAAAATACTTTTTCCTTTTCTAATAACTGATTTCTTCTTTTATGTTTTTCAAATGAAGGCCATATTACTTGGAAGCTTGAATTTCACGTCAATGGCCCCTGTAGTGGGCTTGTTCCATATGGATAGGGTTCATCTTCTGAATAATAATAATAATAATAATAATAATAATAATAATAATAATAATAATAATAATAATAATAATAATAATAATAATAGAACCTAAATTTTTTTTGGAGAAATTCGGCAACTTTTTTTTCAGGGACAGCTTGGCATTGAAGCGTATAATGCTTCAGTGCCAAGGCTAGGCTTCGAAAAATAGTCCCTCTTTTATTAGGTGTTAATGGTAATCATCGGTAATAATTTCTTGAAAATTATTTTCTAAAAAACACCGGTAATTTTAAGAGATAATTATCTCGTAATCACCATTGGTTTCTCTCATACCTAACTTATATTTTAAGTGGTCAGGTAAATTTGACCAGCAAACTTGGAATACATATAACCCATCTTTCTCCTTTTCTTCTTCATCTTCTTCTTCTTCTTCTTCTTCTTCCTCACAAATGGTCTTAGGACTTGAATAATCTCCCTGACGTTCTCTGCTCTCATATATATAAAGTGTAGCGAGAACTTCGCAACAGGAATTCCTCCCAAAGTCTCAGTGAATGAATTTGTTCCTTTGTCTCTCTGACGCTTACGAATGTCGCTCCCTGGGTTTTATCTTGCGTCTGTGTGCAATTAAAAACACGCCCAGTGTTATTTAAGTACATTTGTTTTTATTTATAGTTAATATAGGACATTTTCAGAAGTAAACATTTTACTTTACCTCCATGCCCATTCCTTTCTTCAGTCTTGCTGTTTAACCTCTCTGGTTATTACTTTCACCTTCAGATCCTCGTTACTTCATCTCCTTTACTCTCTTGATCTCTTGAAATCTTGCTGTCCAGCCACTCCAACTCCCTTCCCTCTTTTCACTGTCTAGAGCGCTGATTGGCCGAAAGTGCCCTCCCTCCCTCTCTCCCAGTGCTTCTAGGCTTGGCAGCCTGATTTCGTAAATTAAGTGTGAACTTATAAAGGGCTTTCCCTTATTATTGAATTTTTTTGTTAATGCTCCTGAACAGATTCAAGAAATTTTATAGATGAAGGAATATCATTTTATGTCATTGTAATTCTAAGGTGTGTACGTAAGCCCTTTATTTTTCAATTATCAATCATATATTTTTCACTTTAATTGATTTATGCAAGTACCATGGAAAAATCATTCTTCATAAAGTGAAATAGATGGATCTCAATTGTTTTTTGCCACCTGTTGTTTGCTGTATAATGTATAGTTTCTTCGTCATAAATGAATGTCTCCTCATTGTTTACCCTTCCGGAAATTGCTGGAAGAAAACATAGACGTCCTCATATTGTCCGACTGCACTGCAACTTCAACTTTTGTATTGTTGATTTTCAAACTATTTTTTGGTATTTTTTGTAGTCTTTTACATTTTCTTTTTTATAGCATTTGTCCGTAAAAACAAGGCATTGCTTTTAATTTTGTGTAAAAATCACCCTTTGAAAACATACTCAGAATCTGTTGTTCGCTATTTACCACGAACGTATGCAATTGCAGTATATACTCAGAATGGCCTCTTCTCGAGTTCTTTAGCCCCGCTCATCGCTATAAAAGCTGAGGTCCAAATGCCAGAGTATGAAGTCATTCTGATGTCCGGAGTATCAACACGAGATCGCGTTAGTCTGATGGCCTTACTCTTACCCTGCCCAGACCCGAGTGAATTGATAAAAGCGAAAGAGGAAGAAGAAAAGAAAGAGACGAGAGCGTTGGTAAAGAAAAGAGAGAGGCGTGACATATTGGCAAGGGAAAAAACAAAAAGAAATCTTGGTAAAAGGTCAACCCAGGGCAAAAATAAGGACGACACCAAAGAGGAGTAAGAAGCGTGTCGCGAGAACTTGCCCTGAACGGAATGTCGACAGAAACCGAGGGAAATAAAATGCATCCAATTCACCTTCAGAGGACTCGAGAGTCAACAGCCCACAGGCAGAGAATTAAGGAATGAGAAGAAAAAAGAAGAAGAAAATAAAGACTCATTCAACCTGAAGTCATAAATGAGAGAGAGAGAGAGAGAGAGGGGGGGGGGGGTTCAATAGATTATTTTTAACAAGAAATGTGATGAGGGGGAGAGGAAAGAGCGTTCGGTGAAAAGGTGTTTTGCCAACGAAATGTAGGGATGATGCTTCTTATTGGACAGCTTACTTTTGATGTGGTCAAAACGTTCGTGGAAGGCTTTTCCGAAGAGTTTGTCGTTACGTGTACACCGGCCCACCCTTTGGTATACCCTATACAACAGCCCACCAAGGAGGCTGGGAAGAGGGTGGGCCAGTGTATAGGTTACACCAAGAAACCTATACAGTGGCCCACCATCTTCCCAGTCTCCTTAATTAGAAATGGCAGGGGACCAAAAGGAAGAAAGATGTGTTATTTGAAAGAACCGTGTGTGTGTGGTAGAGAGAGAGAGAGAGAGAGAGAGAGAGAGAGAGAGAGAGAGAGAGAGAGAGAGAGAGAAATGCTTTTCTCTAGCTGTTGTCAAGCTCTGAAGTTATTCATTATTCCAGGGACACGGGTATTTTGACCTATTTAATGTATTCATCTCATTTTTGGTGACGTGAGGAGGAGTCGCCTTTTAGTTTTACCTCCAGTGGAATCTTTCATTAGTGTTTGTCAGTTGCTGTGACACAACTGGATGGAAAAGTTCTGCAAGTTAAATTTACTTCATTTGGCATTTTGAATGAGAAGGTTGCTGAAGAAAATAATTTTCTCATGGAAAAATCAAGTCTAAAAATACGAGAATACTGGATTCTGCAAGACTTACGGAGGACGCAAATGAGTCCACAATGTATAATGGTGGAAGTTCATAAAGACATTGTTTTTCTGTCAGTTGGAATCGCAAACTGTTTCTTCATCTTTGTATTGAGATTTTATGTAAACCTCTTCTCTCTCTCTCTCTCTCTCTCTCTCTCTCTCTCTCTCTCTCTCTCTCTCTCTCGTCTCTCTCTCTCTCTCTCTCTCTCTCTCATGAGCCTCAGGGAAAGACTGTCCAAGTTCCGTTTTCCCCCCTAAGAGGTGTTAGTGCTCTCAGTGTGCCTCACGCGGTGCACTGTAGGCATTACTCAAGGTTCCTTGCAGCTTCCCTTCGACCCCTTTTTACTGTGCCTCAGTTCGTATTCTCTTTCTTCCATCTTACTTTTCACCTCTCCTGTCAGTTGTTTCATAGTGCCTCAACTGCTAAAGGTTTTGCTCCAGTAACGCCTTTCAAACCTGCTTACTCTGTTTCCCTTTCAGCGTTGAATGACCTCATAGGTCCTAGCGCTTGGCCTTTGGCCTAAATTTTGTATTCTAAATACCATGTTCTCTTGTTGGGCCTGTTTCTAAAGAATCATTTAATGGTGAAAGTTTCCCAACGGGAATTGCTGAAAGAGCGTCGTCAGTGGTGATGACAGAAAAGGCTAATTTGTTGGTCGCCTCCATCAATCTATACTCGACATTCTCTAGATTGGTATTCAAGAGGCTGTTTTTTTGCGGTAAGATACATCAATTAATTATCCTCACTAACTTAAATTAGTGTTGTTTTTTATTTTATCAACCTTTCAGCTTTTGCAAAAGGAAAGAGTTTTTCAGTTAAATTAGGGAGAAAATCTCATTGAGAGGAAAGTATTCTCAATTATAACACGATATTATTTTAGAAGCTGAATATAGATAAATATGTGCATATTGATTATCTTAAATTTTTTTTACTTTACCGAGTTTAGAGAGAAAGCGATTCTAGGCCTTTTTCTCTCTCTTGTGACCAGGATCTCTTGCAATGCAATTTTCAGACCCAGAAAAACTGCAAAACATTCTGTACAATTTCAGTTTTGTATCACTTCTGATAGACGAATATCCTAAGCTTCCTGTTTAGTACGTGTCGCGCGCGCGCGGGTGTGTCTGCGGGAGTTTGTTCAATCGGATTCTGTCAGTAACAAAAACTGGATAAACAGAACCAGCCACCATCTTCCTAGATAGAGAGAGAGAGAGAGAGAGAGAGAGAGAGAGAGAGAGAGAGAGAGAGAGAGAGAGAGAGGGGGGGGGGGTGTCATATCCCTTATGCTTGACTGATCCCCGAGTCGTAGGAGAATCGAAAACAGACAAGAAACAAACAGAGGCCTAGAATTCTTAGTCTTATTGTTTGTGTTCCATCCGGTCGATGTTGCTTAAGGAAGAGAAGAGCTTTCCTTTTTTTTTTTCTTTTGTCTTAAATTTCGGGAGATCGCAGCTGGATACCTTTCTCCTCAAGGTGTCTTTACTTTTACCAACACATCTCTACTCCGTTTCGTGTCATTGTTGATAAT
>JANJGK010007712.1:2500-15000 GCA_039081455.1 Macrobrachium rosenbergii
AAGGCCCGGATGGCACCTTTGCAACTGGTAATGGGGCTTTTTTGCACCCTTCTCCCGTGTGTATATCAGTCTGCTCAATTCTTTAAATTGTAACTTCGAATTATTTTGTTTAGTTTTTTGTGTTGGGATTAGATGCATTGATAAAATGAAGAGTCATGATGCTTCAGACTCTGGACTTCAAGAGAGTTGTTGATGCTTCAGACTGGACAATTTGTAAATTATAGGTAAAAATAGTATTTGTGAATGGTTATTGAGAATATTACTTTTTAATATGCAAAGACTAATGATATGGACAACCAAACGACCCTCTCCTCCCCGAAGCTCCAGGAACCGAGAAGAACAGGAGAGGAAAAAGAGTGGGGCTGAACCTTCTTGGAAACGATAGCCCGGCGTCTCGAATGATGAGAGGATTAACTCTTCCTTTTTCGTAACTGGTTTTTGGAAAAAAAGTTGCACAGTCCATATTTCTCCTGATCTGTTGCTTCGTTTTCCCCCCTAGACTGTTCGCGTTCTGGTCCTCCTCATCTTACTTACCCTGCAACGTTTTCGTTTTAAAGTCGGAAGGACAACACTCCTGATTCTTGTATGCCCACGTCGGACTGAGATCTTGGAACTCTATTGCGTTTCTCTTCTTGGTAAACAAGGACAGACGTCAGGTGACTTTGGAGAAGTTTGCTCTCTCTCTCTCTCTCTCTCTCTCTCTCTGAAATTCGGGAACCCCATTGCTGTTGCTCACAACAGAGACTTATTTCCAGTATCTCTTGAATGTGTAATAATTGTTTACAGTTTTAAATGGAGTTCAGTTTGTCTGCGGATCTATTAATCGTTTATTTTTACCGTTTGTGGTCACACGGGAGGGGTTGGTAATAATTTGTGCAGTATGTGTGTGTGTGTATGTCTGTGTGTTGAGCATGGTTGATGCAACTAAGGTAATGTTTAGGGTGTGGTCTCTCTCTCTCTCTCTCTCTCTCTCTCTCTCTCTCTCTCTCTCTCTCTCTCTCTCTCAGTGCCAGTCTAAAGTGACTAGCTATATGCTCCTTGTTATACAAAAATTAGTTGATGGTATCTTCACGTTATTATTTTTTCAACTCTGCAGCCTCCGTTTGAAAGTCAGAAAAAAAAACGGGGGACAAATGATGATGAGCTTCCATGCGGAGAGAGAAAGGAGCTATTTGGAAACACTGCCTTGTAGGTGAAAAGGCAATCAAAATTGTGCCAAAAACTCTTGAGCTATATTTCTAATACTGTACTAAAGCTGTAAGTTCACTGATGTTGGATGCAACGAATCATCTCTTTATTGACAGCCAGATAATCATCGCAGCTGTCTTGACTCCGAACAGCCCGCCCCTCCCCTATCACCACCACCACCACCACCCTTATCGTCCAGCAGTTTACTGTAGTGGGAGGGGTTAGAGTATGACTGCCTGCAGCTTGCAGAGATGAACCGGAGCTATGACATAGTTAACTTCCCACTCCCATGAAATTTTTATTATTATTATTATTATTATTATTATTATTATTATTATTATTATTATTATTCAGGTGAACCCTATTCGTATGGAACAAGCACACAGGGGCCATTGGCTTGAAATTCAAGCTCCCAAGGAATATGGTGTTCATTTTTTATAAGTAGCAGAAGGTAATAGGCAATACAGGAAGAAGAGATCAGTTATTAGAAAAGAATTTAGTACGCTGTATTGATAATCCAGAATTTCAAAACAATGCTGTATTTTTATCAAAGCAGTAACAGATCCTTATTCTCTCTTCAAGAATTTATCTGATACAGTTGACATAAATCGGATCAGTGGTATTGATTGTTTCTGAAACCGCTTACGTAGATTGTGCAAACCTTGTGACACAAATGATAATTGTACCTGCGGATAATTTAGGAGGACTTTGGGATGTTTCTAATGGAATCGAGAGATGTTGTTTTCGTAAGAAATCAAGGGAGTTCCAGATTTTTCTTAGGAAATCAGAGGAGTTTAGTATTTTCGTATGAAATCCATAGAATTTGCTTTTGAAACCCAGAAAAATGCAGGAACTTGCTGGTAAAATCCAGAGCAGTTCATGAATTATCTTAAGAAATCTAGCGAATTTCAGTAATTTTATTATGAAATATAAAAGTGATTTTAATAGAATCGGTAAATGCCTTGTATTATTTTTAAAGAAATCTGAGGGATTCCAGTGATTTTCTTACGAAACCTTGTTGGACGCCAGCGTGCTTTGTTTCTGTGGGACGTTATTCACATTAGGCAAAATATTTATACTTCTGAAAGAGGGAAGGATAATTCATTTCTCGGCATTATCTTCAGCAGAAAGGGGTCGTCTTTTGCAAACAGAACAATAGGCTATGTCGTGCTTTTTTTATGATGAATAAAAGATCCACAGTTGTATAAACATATGTCATTTGCAGTATTAATAACAGGAGCTTTCGCATGATTACCAAAATGTCTCCCCGTCAATAAAATGAGGTATGAAAATAGTCACCCAAAAATAAATTGAGCAGAAGTGAAAATATTCTGAAGTGGAACAATGTGTATAGTTAAAATGGCCATTCAAATATTATGGTTGAATTGCCTGTCGGGTAAGAATTTTAATAACAGCCGACTCCGTTTCCCTCAACGATCTCCGAAGGGGCAGGTGGTCATTGAGTGTAGATCGTTGTAATTGTCCTGTTCAGTACTTAGATCTTTCTGGACAGCATCGATGCCCACATAAAACAAACTCATCCTGGGTCAATGCAAGAGAGATAAAGGAAACCACAGGAGCATTTGAAGTTTTGACGGTGCTACTTTGGCTTGTTATGTACGTGTCACCTACTCCGAGGTGCTAGTATTAAAATGGCGGAAGCTCCTTGGGACGCCGTGCTTGGCACTAGCCCGTCGGGGATCAAAGTATTATATACACCCATTTCTGTATTGTGTGGTCGACAAATTATGTTAATAAACGATATCTTCGTGCGGCCGTCTACTTTACAATTACCTTACGGTGTTTAGTACCAGCACCTCGGAATAGGTGACGCGTAGATAACAAGTCAAAACAGCAACCTTTGTCATACTTTACGTTTAAAATTTGAAATATGACTCGAAATATCGTCCTCCTCGATACAAGATTTGACATTACCGAAAGTCTAGTGAATGAATAAAGGCTGATTCTACTACTCTCCTACTATTTTGAATTCCACATACACTTTGGTGCTATTTTTAAAATCTGTTCTATGATCTAGAACTAAGGAATGTGTTGTCACCACATTACCAAGACTAAGAGCGTAGGAGTTTGTATATATACTCGTATATGTATACATATATGTATGTGATATATATATATATACGAGTATATATGTATATATGCAAACTCCTATGCTCTTAGTCTTGTTAAATGTGGTGACAACACATTCCTTAGTTCTAGATCATAGAACAGATTTTAAAAATAGCACCGCAGTGTATGTGGAGAGGAGTAGAATCAGCCTTTATTCATTAGCTAGACTTTCGGTAATGTCAAATCTTGTATCGAGGAGGACGATATTTCGAGTCATATTTCAAATTTTATCGTAAAGTTTGACAAAGGGTGCTGCTTTGGCTTATCTACGCGTCACCTATATATATATATATATATATATATATATATATATATATATATATATATATATATATATATATATATATATATATATATATCTCAACCTCAACTCTCGGTAGCAAAGTTTATATTATATCTATACCAATCTTCTTCCCATTCTTCTATCTTACAATACTTAGATTTTAAGGTGCTTGCATCGTCTGAGGCTAATAGGCTAAGCAGAAAACAAATGGACACATGGTAGCATGAAAAGTTAAGTATACCTTAGTTTTACCAGACCACTGAGCTGATTAACAGCTCTCCTAGGGCTGGCCCGAAGGATTAGACTTATTCTACTTGGCTAAGAACCAATTGGTTACTTAGCAACGGGACCTACAACTTATTGTGGAATCCGAACCACATTATAGCGAGAAATGAATTTCTGTCACCAGAAATAAATTCCTCTAACTCTTCATCAGCCGGCAGCGGGAATAAACAGTATATGCCACAATTTTCCGTTGAAAATACAGCGAAAACTTATTCTTGCTCGTGTTCGTAAGGTATGTAGAAAAATAACGGAAAATGATGAATAATAAACGTGAAAGCATCAACAAAATACTACTGAAATATGTTTCATCCAATTACGATTTTAGGGTTTTTCTTCGGGTTTTTTTATTCATATGTCCATCTGTTTTGGAATTCACTTTCAAAATAATTTCCAGTGTCATGCGCATCATAGAAAGGCGCTCTTCCTAAGATCCACAGCCATGAAAGTTTTGAAAGTGAATTCCAAAACAGATTGACATATGAATAAAAAAAAAACGAAGGAAAACCCTAAAATCGTAATTGGATGAAACATATTCCAGTAGTAGTTTGTTGATGCTTCCACGTTTATTATTCATCATGTTCCGTTATTTTTCTACATACCTTAAGAACACGAGCAAGAATAAGTTTTCGCTATATTTTCAATGGAAAATTGTGGCATATAATATTTCATGCTATCATGTGTCCCTTTGTTTTCTGCTTAGCCTAATAGCCCCAGACGATGTAAGCACCTTAAAATCCAAGTATTGTAAGACAGAAGAATGGGAAGAAGGTTGGTATAGATATAATATAAACTTTCCTACGGAGAGTTGAGGTTGATATGGTTCTGGAGCAACAGGCAAGAGAAGGCCAAGTTTTTCCTTTGCGGGACAATGAAAGACCATTGAAAGCAGCTTACCTATTCTAAGTTCACGAATTGCAACAGATTTCATTGGAATGCTTAACTTTTCACTTATGTTTTCAATGAAGTTTCCGTATGAATGGTTAAAAAAAGTACAGACAGAATGGTTAAAATTGTAAAATAACACTAGGGTGGTTAACTGTGTTGAATTGCGGTCTGAAAACTTGAAAATACACGAGAAAAGCGTTGCTCAGTGTGATGGATACGACTATGTATGAAAAGAAACTACACAGAGTAGTAGGTTTCGTTTGTTAAAACCTTTATGGCTTATAAGTACAGGGACGCATACTAATTTAATATGACCTTACCAAGCCTGACCTATAGTAGTACGAAGTCTCCTGGTTCTTACAATACGCCCCAAGGAGCCCTCCCCCCCCCCCCCCGCCCTGAATTACAGTGTCATACCTTACGCCTAATCGCTAGTGGAAGCACGCCGTGCGTCGTCACCGTCACTAGATTGTTCAATCAAGTTCAGAGCGTTAACGGCTGTTATCATTAAAGTTAAAATGCCGATGAAAAGTCAGTGGTTGTATGCATAATTAATTACTGAAAACCGGAACTTTTCTCAGAAGTATTTGCGATGATTTTATCATAGAAGAAGCTTTTCAATTGATAGATTGGAAAAAATTAACAACACCGATCATTTTTTATACATCAGAATTAATATGACGGATATTGACAGAGTTTAGGGGGAAGTTTGTTATACAGATATTGATGTACAACAGGTTCTATCCTGATGGACATCGACAGCCTCGTTAAAACCACTGAAAGTGTTGAAGATATATTGAGTAAAATAAGGGAAGTATTTTCGAGGAGTGGATTTTATCGATACATTACTGATCGAACCAAGGAACCTCTGCTCGAGATCATTGGTGAAATATAGAATAAAAGAATAAAGATGAGACCAGGTTCTTGAGAGATACCTCTCGCAACAGCAGAACCATCTTAAACTCGAAGCCAGGTTGCAGAAAGACTTAAAACCAGAAGGTAACTGATAAAAAAAAAAATTATGGTAGATCTGGTGAAAAATCTTCAAGATGTCTAAAACAATAAGAAGTTCCATGAAACCTTTAGAGAGAAACTGAATAAAACCGAGCATGGAATCAATAGGTGATTATGCCGTCAAAGAGAGAGATGCGTGATTCACCTTGCTATATTATTTTTAGCTTCTGAGTGATTTCCTTTATTAACTGCACCACATCCCAACATATTCGTCAAATGTTTTCTTATTCCCAAGAGTAATGGTCGTTCCACTAGTTCTATACTAATCAATTTTCTCTACCAAAGGCTCTTTCTCTTCTGTCAACCATCTTCAAAGCTGGCTTTAGTTTTCCTTAAATAATGTCACAGCTTCTCAGCTATGAGTGTTTTATGTAACAAGCATCTTGCCTGAAACAGGCAATTGTGCATGGAATTCTCTATTAATAGATTACGGCTTATTTCACCTAGATTTTCTATGTGGTTAATAGTTTACGCACCTGTTTCACTTTCGTAGACTCGTATGCTTGCAGAAGTAGTGTTAGGAACTACAGAACATATATACTATATTGCAGTGATCATATCATTGTTGACTGTAGTTATTTCTTTCTCTGACAACTTGCGTTGTCATATTGATTTCAAGAAGAAAGTTCTCCCAAGCTTCCTTTTTGTCGACCTCGCCTGCTGTACATCAGTACATCAAACATTTCATCCATAAACATGAACCCCGTTTTAACATTTATTCACATGCACTCCGTCAAAAGTGACGTCTGGCCCATGATCTGATTTGACCTTTGCCTCCGTGAGAGGTGCATGAATACTACGTCTCTGCTTTTATCGTAGGCCTGCTACATATTGCAGGCCTTCGTTTTCTGCTTATATTCTTGAGTGGAAAGCGCAGACAGTCTATTCTGCTGGTGTCTCTTCCCCTCTTATCGTGATGTTTCGGCAGTTCCGAAAATCAAGAACAATTTAGTAATAACTGATCTTAAATTCGTCTCTCTTGGATGGGGGAAAACTTCTTCGACTCACAAGTTTCAAATTCTTTTCACTTTACTGTACTCAAAATAAGAGTACTAAACTTAAAATAAAACTGTTCTATTCCGTGCAGCCAAGAGGGAAAATGGCTCAAGGTTGTCTGAACCTTTTCAAACCACTGGAATTCCAAGGACACGAATCATTCGGTGGCTGAGTTTTTCGACAATGTTTTTGTGTTACTCTGTAATGCTGTTCTAGACTGCCCAATGTCTTTCCACTGTCAGAGTTAGATCAGAGATTGATTGATTGATTGGCTTATATACACTAGCGATACTCAGTGAGAGGTGAACGGTCTGTCAGAAACGCGAGACAAACGCCAACAAATAAATGAATTAGGAGAGTTATGATCCGAACCGTTAGGCTGAACTGAAGATAGGAGATCTGAGTCTCCACCCCTAAGGAATGGAGGAGATTCTCTAGTCTCTACCGCTATGGCACGGTGGAAATTCCCAGTCCCTGCCTTAACATTCAGCGGATACTTATAAGTGCCCTTGGTTCGCTGCCAAAGAATTCTGATATTTTTTGTGGTTGATGCCTCTACTTTTCATCATATTCGACAAAGAGGTCATGTGTTAGCTTGTATTCGTTTTATTTTCAAGTAGTTTTTTTAATTTACATTCTCCTCATACACACGCACATATCAATCTACCTATCTATATATATATATATATATAATATATATATATATATATGTATATATATATATATATATATATATATATATATATATATAGTGTGTGTGTGTGTGTATATATATTATTGCCTTTGTTATAGAGGGTATAGCTCCGTGTTCCTCATCAGCTTTTAATAAAAAAAGGAAGCAATTGAGGGATGATGTTACTAGATCAGTGGCCCCGTCTCCACAAAGAACTTTACGGGGTTATATTTCAAACGTCTTTTGAATTCAGTAACGGTCACCCTCCCACAAAATGGCTTGACCCAACGGTGCTTACTAATACCTCTACCAATCGATAGAAAGCATAGTTAAAATGTTATTGCAGTCCGAAGAGAGAGTGAGAAAGTTTGTTTTATTTTGTCAATATTATTAGTTCAAGGAATGTTTTTATTTATACTCATTCAAATCTGTTTATCTTGTAAGAAAAGGATGAATGCCAATATACAGTGCAAACCTTTATTCCCTTGTTGCTTTCCACTCACTCAGTTTTGCAGATGTTATTTGCAAGAAACTCAAACAGCAACTTTAATGTTTATAAACAAGGCTGCCATTGCCTCAAAAAGATCTCTCTCTCTCTCTCGAGTCGAGTCAGTCAGTATGAGTGTATGTGGTCTCTCTCTCTCTCTCTCTCTCTCTCTCTCTCTCTCTCTCTCTCTCTCTCTCTCTCTCTCTCTCTCTCTCTCTCATATTTTTATGTATAAAATCACTTTATATATGAAGCCACTAAATTTTTGGAAAAATCAATAGTATATAATAGAAAATGCGATTACGCGAATTAATAGCCGCCCTCCATGTCTGGAACCAGCTTATGAAGTGAACCTTAATTGGGTTCAGACGATGTAGCGACGCCAGTTTTCAATAGGAAGCCAATCAGTGGCGCCGGATGAGCATTGCATTCCCCCAGGTTAAGCAATAACATCATTTACGAGGAGAGGCAGATTTTCGACCTCGTCAATGAAAATCCATTTTCATGTTTATGGGCGAAGAGCATAAGACAGCTTTAATGCAGCGATTCGGCACAAGCTGCGCTAGTGTTTAAGTTCTAAAATCAAAACACAGTGATTAACTGCCCCATTCATGCTTTGACTTTTGAACAAGAAATATAAAGGAATTGAAAATTTTCACCAGGACTGCAATTTAGTGGAAGTAGTAGTAATAGTATAAGAGAATAACTGAATAACAGGTCAGTATAGCCTATACGTAAAGCTGCTATAACCAGTCAACACTACTGTAGATTGATAGATTTTTTGTTTGCTTATTTATGTGTACATATGTATTCAATGCACAATCTGAAAGTTGCAGATGTAAGTTGTTTTAAGTGTAGGGTACACGGGGAGAGAGCATGCCGGAAAATTCTATTACCATAATTTTTTGGAGAAAGATATCATCTCCATCGACTAGTGGTGATAACTGCCCACGCATCTTGTTTGACGCGGAAATGGTATGTAATTTAACCGTCAGAACTGTATTATCCTTTGTAACACCCACACTAATACATGTATGATTCATGCTGAAGTTAAATGCTTATGCTATGAAAAGGATAATTATTTCTACATATGACTATTTTTGCTCCTTTTTTTGTGTTGGTAAAGCTTAAAATTGCAAGAATAACTATGGCGGGAAAAGATCGTTCATGGGGCCTGTTTTCCTTAGGAAAAGGCTCTGCAATAAGGATATGACTCAGCAAAATTCGACAACCTTAGGCTGCCAAGGTCGTTCAAGGTAGTTTTGCCTTCTTTCTGTGTCTCGTCAATGCGCAACTGTTTTTTTTTTTTTCTCGCAAATAAACAGACCATTTCTTTACACCCCTCTCTCTCTCTCTCTCTCTCTCTCTCTCTCTCTCTCTCTCTCTCTCTCTGGAAGTTAATTTATCCCCCGCTCTTTGAAAGTTTTGTGGGAGTCGTTTCTGTCGATAACGGGACATTTTTCGTCCTTTTTATAATCTTGCGTGACGTCATTCAAGCATACTGGGACATCTCTGACAGGGCAGACAAAACCGAATGCGTTATTCCGTTGTGAAATAAACCTTCCTTCCGATGTTTGCCTTTTCGACGACGATGATCTTTTAATTTTGCTGCTACAGTTAATCTAAAAATCGCGAGGGTTCTCTCTTGCTTCTTTCTGCATTTCGAGCCCTGAAGTTGTAGCAACGTAACCAGAATAAGACTTAGATCACACTTGTTTGAAGTTAATGTAAATACTTCCTAGTGTAGTTTTTCCCTGCAACAGCACCTTTTTATTTGAAAATTACTGGAGCAAACTTGCTTCGTGCTGAAGCCACTTGTCTCACTGTTCTTCTTGAAATTGTTTGCTGTGATGGGAACCCAACCCTCTCATTAAAACTAGATGGTCTCTGATTTAGTGATTGGCAGCTTCTACTTACCTTTTCTTTGGGCGTTGCACATAAGAAGAGTTCTGCTTTGAGTTGACGCTGTTCACTGCGTCACGTAACCTGCGTTCGTTTCTTCAATCTCTCCGCTTAAACTGGGTGGAAATTTGACGTTTTTCGTTAGATTTCCACTCATTGCACTGTCGCCTAGGTTAGATAAGGTTAGAGTTATTATTATCATAATCAAATACAATCCATCAAAGTAGAGTAGGAAAAACAAAATCTTATCTTCAGATTCATAAACAGTGAACTAATGCAATTTTATCGAATTTATAATTATTTTTGTTGCTGATCCATTCATCTTACCCATCAGTAGTAAAGTGAATACACTTGAAGAAAGGATGACTTTTGGAATTCGTTCTCCCGTTGTTCCTTTTCCATAAAGTACATTCAATTTTCTTAGGTGTGACACACAGGCCTCACGATTTCAAAGAGGTTTTTCTCTATACACTTCCGATGGGGAAATTAAGTTCTTAGGTAGAGAATATTGTAGAAAATTAGGGAAATATGACAAACATCTGCTCGTAAAACTTCTGGCAGTCGTGACTTGTGGTATTCCTTCATGTTTCGAAATGTTTAATAACAATATCGGTATATACCTGAGTATTGTGAAAGTTTAAGTTGCTCGTATAATCGATCGGTTATTATGGTCCGAGATGCAACAGAGATAATAAATAATTGAGTAGCATACCAAGGGTAGAGCTTGGAACCATCGTCTGTCGAATCGATTTGCTTAACTGTGATGTACTTTTAATGCAGTTTTACACTGCATATATGTTAGATTGTATCTCTACGTTCATTTGACATTTACTTTGTGGCAGTATTGTGGTTTGGGTCTTTGACAAAAGTCTCATGAAGAAAATGTTCAAATTTTTGTTAATAGAAATAAAGGTAAAATATTCTTCCATAAAAGTTTGGGTGAGCCTCAGTCGATATAAAAAAAAATCAGTTAAAATTTATGTGAAACATCAGTAAAAATGAGATTCATTGTTTCCCAAGGTAGAGAAAGTAAAAGTAGAGGAAGTCACTTTTTACGGCTGGAGAAACAAATCAAATATTATACTTGGAAGTCTAAACAACGATCACAAGAAGCAAAACATGAAAAAGCGAAAATCAAATTATGATGGCAAAGTTGAAGACATGTTTTTGTCGTGTTTTAAAGAGGTAGGTGAAGGTCACTGTTGGCCTTATTGAGATTGTCAGTACCAGAGAATTCGGTTTATAAGAGCAATATCTGTAAAACGTGCCAAGAGTGTAACCTTACAATAGTTGAAAGTAAGGGTTGGGTTATAGACTAGATATAAAGATTTTTATTATAAAAAATTTTTATTGCGTATATCAGTACAAGTTATCCCTGTTTTGCAGACGTTCAGTTATCAAATTGCACACTTAACAAAAGAGAAAATGAATTATCCTCTGGCTAAGTTGAAAAGGTTTTATTCCACTAGACACACGGGAGATTAGTCAGGGCATAAAGATGCTGGATATACGTTACGAAGTTGACTTGAGAGTTGATCTTCAGAGAGAACATGTTAGGCATTTATCACTCCACAGAATTTTATTCGAAGTTTGACTCAAGGAATTTGATCCATATCAGTTGCGGGTAGGCTGTCAACTCAAAAATTTCTCTTTTCTTTGCTCAGATCTTTCATAATTCAGATTAGTTTGATTTCCATTGTTTATAAAATATTTATTTTCAGACAAGTCCAGATAATCCTAAACAGCAATTCCGCTGATCTTTGTACAGAAACAAAATTCGTCTAGTTAATACCAGTTAACGAATCAGCCTTACTGCTATAGACGATAGAAGTAGATAGCAGAGTTAAATTAGATGTGCAAAATGCTAATATTAGTCCAAAGATGTGTACCCATGACCCATGACTGAGTAAAAAGGACCCAAGCATTTTCAGTTGTGGAAGGCACATATTAACACGGCAGTTTATGTACATTGCGCGTTAATGTTTTATGATCTCATTGCTTTTTTTTTGTCATTTAGTTACAAAGTTACCCTGCGAGGTAAGCAGTGACATCCGAGGTAGGCTAGCATTGGCACTGACGCAAGATTTGAAGTTCTCTAGTTGCTGTACAAAGATGGAGATATGCCTTTCTTTTTATTAAAAAATCCTCTTGTATCCCACCTGCCTTTCCACATATATTGTCTTACAAAGAACACTGAAAATTAATATCTGTAAGGCAAAATCCTAACGAAGTAATATGAATATGGTGAACACATGTTACTCCATGAACATAGTATCTGTTAAATAGTTACATTATCGTGCACTTGATGTAAAGATCCTGTACCCATAGTCTAGGTTACCATCAAAGCTGACATTACGTCCATTACTATTCCTGTGTTGACGATTGTTTGAATTGGATTGTAGGTTAAATTTGAGACAGCTTTATTTTGTCTAAGCCTTCAACGATTCAAGTTTCATAGCTGTGTTATGTACTTAGGAGTACTTATCTAATATATTTCAAATAAATAAATATCCACCAAATATTTTAGGCGTAATGTGACCCACATTTCAGGACCGATTGCTATTTCCCTCTCATGCGCATGTGTCCAAGGCCAGGACTTGCAATGCGGTATTACATTTTTTTTAAGAAAAAGGCTTATTTTAACTTGTCTTCTATTA
>JANJGK010007712.1:17500-22500 GCA_039081455.1 Macrobrachium rosenbergii
ATATCAGTGGTCAAGCAAGTACATGCAGGAGAAAGACAGACAAATACGTTGCTACCCTGGGAATTTCAATCAAGTATATTCCGCAGCTATTTTGCTTTGATCGTACCTGGCTGTTTGACGAAAATGAAATCGAAACACGAGTTTCTGTAAATAGGTATTCACTCCACTGGCTAAAGTTCAGGAAATAAGTTTTAGTGACTGAAGTGGAAAGAAGAGTCCTCTGTAAATTGGTCACGTTCCTGTGACTGAGGTCACAAATAAGAAAAATTCAGGTTGAGGGTTTCGGCCATACTTCTGAAGAGCCTTCCTCTTCGCGATTTGTTTACTTATGCTGTTCTTTTTAGATTGTTAATATCCTCACAGTCATAATTATGTACAAATCCAAGGGAAGTTAAATTAACTAAAAGGTTTCCACGAAATGGAGTGTCTGCTTATAAATGATCAGCAAAATCTGAGGCAATACATGAACTTCGAAATGAAATTAAAGTTGAAATCATATTTAACTAACAATTGGTCAAACTAGGAGCAAGAGCCTGGTACTTTAAGGTTATAGTTTTCTGGTTTTGAGTATTGTGACAGCATGGTGCTCACTACCATCCGCTTTTTAACATTGAGTTTGGTCGATACTCGGATTGGTGACTATCGATGAGTACTTGAAATAGCATCGTGCCACGCTGACATAATCAGACAGTTAACATACTCATAATTTTAATGGTAACTAGAGTAAAAGAAAATGAGGGTTTTTTTTTTGGTGGCATACCTCTCAGTTTTAGAGGAATGTACAAATATCATAAAGTTGGCTCGGTCGTTGAAGCTTCTCCTTTATTTATTTAGAAGATCATTGATGTTAAACAGCGGTAAAATTGTTTCCAAATAAGGCCAAAATAAAAAAAAAAATTATGAATAAATGTGGTTATCAAAATTTGAAAAATCCTTTTGGATGTTGAAAGGAAAGTTTGCTTTTTGTTTCGTCAGGTTAAATTACATCCAATACTTTAAGATGTTAAGTCACAAACCTTTTGTTTACTACTTTTTCTTGCATTCATGTGGGCCGTTGGCTGAGTGTAGGAACTGGGTTGTCTCTGCCATGGGCCCTTAAAGAAAACAAAACCATTTTATTGGTTTATCGGCAACTACCTGCCTAAAATAGACGGTATTGTAGCTTTTTTTTTTTTTTTGTAACATCATACGGCGGGAGAGAAGTTCACTGGTTCCGTCACTCCTTGCATTTCTGAGCATAACACTGATGGATTCTTTGTTATGCCGAACGAATAGAAGAACAGCTCCTTTATCCAGTTTTCCGCATCGGCCGAAGCCTTTCTTCCTCTCGGAAACCTTGTCTTGCCATGCCTTCTGGAAGGCCTTCAGTGGCCATCGAAAAGAGCAAATGGGTGTGTCTCACTCTTTTTCCTCTCTCTCTCTCTCTCTCTCTCTCTCTCTCTCTCTCTCTCTCTCTCTCTCTCTCTCTCTCTCTCTCTCTCTCTCTCTCTTCAAGTAGGCCCTCTGCTAAGATATTTTAAATAATGCTTGAAAATACACACTCACACAAATGTGTATGCATATATACAGTATATAATTTATATATATATATATATATATATATATATATATATATATATGTGCGTATGTAATATATATATATATATATATATATATATATATATATATATATATATATATATATATATATATATATATACATATATATACTCCATTAAAACATACAGATCTTGAAGCAATTATACGCTTAGTTCTTAGTCTTTTATAAATGGATATATATATATATATATATATATATATATATATATATATATATATATATATATATATATATATATATATATATATATAATATATATATACTGTATTATATATATATATACACTCCGTTAAAACATACAGATCTTGAAGCAGTTATACGCTTAGTTCTTAGTCTTTTATAAATGGAACCGGAAACAAAAACCAGACACACGAAAAAAAAAAGCCAGAATTTGGCGTTTTACAAAAACTGTGAAATTTGTCTGTGTCTCTACCTACAGCATCTAAAATTCTAAAATCTAAAATTCTCATTCTTCCCCAGTTTTGTTTTTGATTCTCTTTCTTTCTCCCTCTCTCTTTCACAGTTCATGCTTCATATGTCGGCCCTTTCTTCTCGTGACAAAGTATCCACAATTTTTGCAAGACAGAAGCGATTTCCTTTTGTTCAAGCGCGCTCTCGTCTGTCACGCGGATTTCAGAAAACATTCCAAGTTGCCGCCAGGGACAGGACATTCATTTCTTGCACTGTTTTCATTCCACGAACAATTGATCAGCGCTGAGCGCATTCCAGCCATTTTCCCATAGATTTTACGGTTTCATGCGTCCGTCCGAGGGTTTATTGTTACCGGACTTTGTAAGAAGCCACCTTGATTTTAAATGTGGCGCACTTCCGCTAATGATTCTGCTACAAAGAGTCACTTGTATAATATCTTCATTTTGACTGAAGACATCAGATGGCAAACAGCAGCATCGAGTTGTAGCTGATCTTTCTTTACTTCTAAAGCTTACTTTTAATGTTTAATTCTTTTTTTTTGTATTTTCATTGATAATATGAAGAGTCATGTCCTATATGTCTTATGTAAGGCCTTTTTTTTTTTTTTGCAACAAGTCAAAGAGGTGATGTCAGTTTTGGCGTCTAAGATTGGAAAGTCTTTCATGCTCTCTTGCTGCGTTTAATGGCTCCTACGTGTCTGAATGCAATATGTAAGCTTCAACAATGGCCGTCATTTAACTGTACTGGACTCAGCATCTACATTATAATTAAACATTTTCGCCGCTGTCTGGTTGATATATATATATATATATATATATATATATATATATATATATATATATATATATATATATATATATATATGACTGTAATGTATTTGTGTGTGTGCGTGCGTGGCTTTTACCTTCGAAGGTGTGGCTCCAGAATTTTATATATAGGCTATATATAATATATATATATATATATATATATATTATATATATATATATATATATATATATATATATATATTGTAAGTAAAAGTTCTTCTTGGTTTTTTTGACCAAATCTGAGATTTATCCCTGCCATAATGGCACTCATTACTCCTCTCTGACTAGCCTCGCGCAAACATCTCGTTGTCAATTATGATAATAGCCTTCCAGCAGTTTATCAAAACGATTTAAATATCAGGCCAACGAGAGAAAGGGCCCTGAATTTTTGTTTGTGCCCAGCAGGTCAACAATTATATTATTTATCGGTGGCAAAACCTAAAGGATATGTATTGATTCATTTTTACACGAATGTAAAAGAAAAATTCCTATATAGTAATCGACAAGACGGTGAAAAATGCCAGAAATATGTAACCGTTGGAGATCACCTTTAGTTGTGATGTGAACGAAAGACTTAGAATTACTAATTCCATTTTCCACCTTTATTTGATGACATCAACTGATGCCTTTTATGTGACCCTTCAAGTAAAACAAAAAAAGTCGGTAAAACTACGGAAGGAGTCGCACGAGCAGGGGTTCTGGCATTTTCTGGCATCTTGCAAAGTCGGAGTTGTCTTTGATAACGCCGTGTCATACGAGCATGAGGTTGCTCTCTTGTTTCTCATGGCATCCCCTTATGGTGCTGCCTCCCAGTGAAATTCTTTCTGGAAGACGGCGTGCTGTCTTTCCTACTGTATAAAACTCTGGCCTGTACTAGATTGAATTTAGGTTTCCTTTCAGCCGGCGTTTCTAAGGGAAATTTAAACATTTAACTTGACCTGTGGATGTTAGTGTATATTGATGAAGACTGCTTTCAGCCCTCAGTTGGTCCTTTAGGTGAGGCCGTTTTTCTTTGTCAGCTACAGTTAATCATTTTCCTGGGCACAGAAATAACACAAAAAATGTCTTATTTCCGTCATAAATGTCTCCAAGTTTGGGCATATCTTAATTCTCTATAGCCGAAGTCGGCAAATACAGTTCCACAGGTTCACACTGAAGGCCACATTTCGAGTCCGAGTCCAGGAACTAATGGATGAGATTTTGTTTTTGTAACAGGCAACTGCCATCCAGAATCAAGTCTTGATTATTAATAAACCAACTTTTTCACTGATCATTATTGAGCTCTTGTTTGAGGAGTGTGATCTTCATGTGCTTAATTATAGATCGTTGTTTCATGTTCTTGTCTGTATGATCCTGGTATCGTGCTCATGATTTCACTGATTATTATTTTGAGTTCTTAAGCAAGTTGGTCAATATTTTGTGCTTTTGAAGACTTGGAGAATTATTTTGCGTCCATGTTTTCAGTGGTCGTGGTGTCTTTATGTACATTTCTTTACAAAAGTAAATGCCTGCAGGATATGTACATTTTGCCGTGTTCGCCGTAGTACTATGGTTGCTTATTCAGTAATTTAAGCTTCCATACATCTTTATTTCTTCGAGCATTTAATTTTGTTGACAGCATAAACAATCGATATATGCGCCGAATTTCCAGCTTTGAGTGTGTTCCCTCTCTGCCTAAGGAGGATCTTTTGAAAAAATTTCCATTTTTTGCATTGGTAATATGTCGGTGCATCATATTTAGCGGTAGCGGAATATCAGTTAATATTTAGGGATTAATGCAATTAATTCTAGCAATCACTTCTGCTAATTTCATAGATATGAAAGCGTACTGACTTAGCAAAGTTTACGATATTGACCTCAAGGTATGTTGAAGGGTATTGCCGACAAGGTTCCCAGTCCTGGGTCAAGTACTATTACCATGACGAGGTCTTGTTAGACTAAACTTCATGTGGCCTAGTTTTTTGCTTTATCAGCGAACAGCGTTTTATTGATGATTATTTTTTAGTATATCGTATATTTGTACGTAAATACTTTATCTTTTATTATTCCACAAGTTATATTAAGATAAACTGTGATTCTTGGTTTGATGCGCTCAAATATGACATAAGGTATGCCAGTAAACCTCACTTCAAATTAGCCCCCACAATAACTCGGAGAAG
>JANJGK010007712.1:27500-29834 GCA_039081455.1 Macrobrachium rosenbergii
GATCATCTCACTGATCTTCAAACAATTATTTTTCTGAAAATTATTTACTGAAACAATTTTTGTAAAATGGTCTGGCAACATTCTTTCATTGATCCTACGAGACCTCAACCGCCCCCACAGGAGAACAATGTTCCAGCGATGGCAGAACAAAAGATCGGAAACACAGGGCATTAATCATTTCTGACAGAGATAGTTTGGATTCAGAGGTCATGCCTAGTGCTACAAAATATTCAGAATTTTCATGTAGAGAGTGTTACCAACGCGCAAAGTCAATCATGTAACATAAGTAATAGTATGATATCTGACTTAATCGTCTAAGTCTTGGCTTTGTTAGATTTCAGTCACACCTACTGACTGCATTTTATTTAGATGTTTTCTTAAGAACCAGAAGCTACTTTTGATAGAAAAGAAAAAGATAGAAAGAAAGATAGTGAGAGAGAGAGTTGCAACATCTCCATCCTGCACTCTCATATTCGAAGTCAGCAGTCATCTGGCCAGTATAAACTAAAAACATATAGCATTACAGTCTGATTACTTATATTAGTTCAAGGCTAACTAAAAGGCTCCATCAACAACAACTCCTGAATACCACCCACTTGAAGCAGCCATTATGGAAAGTGTCAAATAGACTGACTTTGTCAAACAAGACACCACTAAAATAAATTAGTCCATTGTCAAGGTCGTCTTGAATGTAGCTAATGTGATCTAAATGGGCTTCACTATTAAGTAATTGTTTTTCTTGAGTATGTTGCTTATCCAGAAGCAAGTCGTTAGATTCTAGTTACTTATATACTTGCTTAAACATATTATGCTTTTCAGCCTCCTGAAATAGCGCTGGAAACCTTTGAAAATAGACTGAGTATAGGACTATGCACTCATGTCATCCCTTGGAAGGGCCCAGTACCACTAAATTTCTGCTATTCTAAAAAAAAATACATTTTCCCTACATTAAAAATTGTCTAGTATCAAGCTGCGCTCAGTAAACCAATCTGTTTAGTTTGTTCAGGTTTTCCTCAAAATGCTGAGAGCAAAAAGCATTTTAGTGACAAATGTGGTTAGGTTGTCAGGTGCAAGAAAGATAAACATCAACCAAAAACTGATTAAGCCTCAAAAGGTCCCAGAATTAGTTCTGCCCTGTCACTCGCTGATAAGGGCAAACAAATAAATAGACTCTATCCAAAGGTGAAGGACTTTTCGCATGGTCCGCCAGTGATGCAATTGTTTCTTGTGCTTTGGTTTTTTAAATTACTATGCTTTCTTTCTGCTAACCTTTAAAGTACATAATGTTTATTTACTCCAGCTAGAGGTTAAATATTTCCTTGTATTTTATAGCTAGTGTTCAGGTGGAACAAGGTATGTTCCTTGTAGCCAGCAAATCAGTTTCATGATAGAATTAATTTGAGTTGCTTCCAAGTCAGGGCGAGGCTTCAGCCACAGGACAGTATTTCATGTTGCGTGCGATGAAAACATCTCGATTGATCGTCGTGAAACAGTGGTTTCAAGTGCCAGTTACTAAACATCGGCCCTAAACTATGGAAAGAAACACTATTGTGGCTAACAGTTTATACCATAGTATGTTGCCAGAAATTGAGCAATTTCCCCAATCAAAGTGGAAGTCACAATCAGAGGATATGAAGAATTCCAAGACCTGCCGTTCCCACTTACATTACTAGAGCCACCAGACTTGAATAACTTAACCTTGATGTTAAGAGATTGTGCCAAAAACATTGTCTCTCACGACGCATGTAGCCAAAAACATTCTCACAGCGTAATCAAATATAGAATCCTGGCCTGGAGCTACGATGGACTCGAAACTGCTTATTATATATATATATATATATAATATATATATATACTATATATATACTATGATATATATATACTATATATATTAATATATATATATATATATATATATATATTCTAAAAACTGAACATCGAACACATTCCTTGGAGATCTCGAAATATGTTGAGTGCTGTTGTCACTAGAAAACACTAAAAGCATAAAATATAAAAAATAAAGAATCACAGAGCATCAATGTACAAAAACAAGGTTTACAGAGTATCAGTGTACAAACAAGGTAGAAAAACCGGAACAGAAGATTTTAATACAGGGGCATCTGAAGTTATAATCAGGTTATCAATCAAAGAACCTTATAAGTCTGTAAATCAAGATATAAGTAAACAGATCAGCATAAAGAATTTCTACACCATGAAAGACTAAAGATGCCCTCCAAAGCTCTTATTAGCTGGGAAGTATAACAATAGCTGGATCAGAGCTATGAAAGAGAGAAGGCAGAGACCAAGAACAAAAACATAAAATGGCACAAGAAA
>JANJGK010007713.1:5000-29834 GCA_039081455.1 Macrobrachium rosenbergii
TGTTTGTTTCGCGGTGTTGTGTGATATACACACACAGACCTTCTGGATGTAGGCATTCTTACAGGAACATTCTCATTACACGCCTGCATGTTCAGCACACAAAAAGGCCTCCATCACGCTCTGAACATGTACAATAGCTGGACACAGAGCTGTTAATGCAGTGGTATGCGTGCGAACACTTGTGCAGATGGTAGATACGTACGTGTGTACTGCTGAAACCAGCTGCTGGTACTGAGACCGGTTCTTAATATATATCTACAGATATACCGCACAGGGAACTTAGTCAAATAGTTCGGCAAAAGATTCTTGTGAAGATGTTATTGCAAAATAATATGTAGGCAAATGGAATAAAGAGGATAACATGGCTCTTCTGGTAGACAGAAGGGTAGTGGTTAATTGTTGGAATTTTGCAATAAAACTTTAAGTCTCCCTACGTTTCAGTGACTTTAGCATTTAAGTTTGGTTAAACAAATGTTTGCTTAACATTTACTCAAAAAACATTTTGGTCAAAACGTGTGTTAGTAAACTGCTCTTGTCTTAGTAGTGCATGTATTGTATGTATGAAGCATATGTTGAAAGAGGCATTTTTATATATGTTTGTGTATGTATGATTGATCCAAGAGTGGTACAGGAATTACGAGCAAGCTTTTGTCAGGTTGCGTTACTGTTTTTGTTTAATTTAAAGAAAATGGAAAATCAGGATGACAAGGTTACGAGTTTTTTCGTAATGTGGAATTGTTCTTTTGATGAACAAGGCATATGGCCGTAATCCAAGATATGCTCTCCTCTCTCCTCTCTCTCTCTCTCTCTCTCTCTCTCTCTCTCTCTCTCTCTCTCTCTCTCTCTCTCTCTCTCTCAGAGAAAGAGGAAATCTTAAAAGACAAGGAAGACTTTTGATCTTAGCACCAACCCTGTTGACCATAAATGAACAGTGTCACAAAATCTTTGAACAGCGTCATTGTTATTCTTTAATGTCATTAGCTATAACGCGAGAAACAAGGAAATAAAGAAACCACATTGATGAGGTATATGTGTGTGTGTTAGAGAGAGAGAGAGAGAGAGAGACTTGAAAAGACGGGTACTGGTATCCTCGTGAAGACGGCCTTGACAGTCCGACCTTCACAGTTCGCTCCCTTCACAGGCGCCCCCACCACCATCTCCATCCCCCCCCCCCTTTCCCCCTCAGATTTAATTCTCCCCTCCCCCCACATACTCATCCTCGGAGTCTTTTTATCCTCTTAGTATGCGTTTTGGTCCTCCTGCAACTATCCCAATAGCAACGGCATCTTATACAATGCTTCGTAGGACTACTCGTAGGGCGGACTTCCTTATAAGCAAGATAAGGGATCCTTCATTGTGCGTGTGTAAATCGATATTTGTACGGCGGTCCTTTATGTGCCCTTTCCTCTTAGATACATTATAAGTGTTACCATTACTTAAACAAATTTATCCATAAAATAAACGCTATAAGGTTTCGTATGTGCAAAATGAATGGCTGTTAATTCCGAATTATTAAAAAAAAAATCAGTAAGGGTAACATTACAGTAACCGAATATCTCGAATAAATTACTGTCCTTATTCATCCCGTGGTGTCTATCCCAGAAAACTGAACTCGTCATTTGGTCCTTCGAGTGAGCGAGGCGTCGTTGATAATGGTTTTTCTCAGATCGAACAACCTGCTCTAGCCTTGAGAAGTCTGGAGAGGTAACAGGTTTTGCAGATGGTCTTTGGCGTGGGCGTTTTTGAGGGCGTCCGACGCATTGTCCTCTGTTGCTATAAGAGCTAAAAACGCTCTTTCCTTGCTGCTTGGAAACACCAGAAAAGCTAAAACCTGGAACATAAGCTAATACAATGAACGGCTCTCGAGAAATTAATGATAGAGAGGAGTGTAGAGTTAACTGATGTGCAGTTTCTCCTCATATTCTTATTCCTTTAGTTTTTCTGTGTTTTAGCTTAACAGATACTACGGAAAGATAGCCATACAAGACTTTCTACTTATTTATTTATCCATTTATTTCCATGTTGTTGCTGAGATCCCTTTTGGAATCTAGTCCGGGAAGTCGCGGAAAGAAAAAGAAGTAAGAGATATACGAAGTTTTGGAACAAAGTTCGTGTTTTCGTTATATATTCGTGTAAGTTTTCTCCTGTTTGTTCAGTTTTATTAGCTCAGATGTCCTCTTTTGTCTCATTCATTAAGAATGTGCTGGGTATGAGCGGTAATAATCGTTATGTAAATGATCGCGGTAATAATAATTCTGAAAAATACTCTCTCCTCTAACCCATCATAGCTGTGTGACTGGTATATTTCACAAAATAGAAAAAATTCCAGAATTTAGAGCGTTCCCTAATATAACGAAACCTAACCGGGCTCTTTCCATGATACCTATGATTAACTTCATGGATTTTCCTCGCATTACCTTAACTTAGTCTGAACTGGCATGGTAAGTACGATAAATGAAGAAAAATAGGTAAGTGCCTCCACTGACTCAGAATTTCCAAGAAGAAAAATAATTCGCCTTATTATAGCCCTCAAGCCAAGAAACCAACTGATATAAATAAAATGAAAGAAAAAGTCGAACAAAAACAGAAGCCACAAACTTCAAGGTGAAGTTTCCATTATGTACCTCACCGCGTGCATGCTAATTACCCGTGACGATGCTCTAATTACCTATTAATTACGTGGGGGGGGGGCTGTAAAGCATAGAAATCACCCTGTGACTGTAGATGTTTCGAAAAGCGAACATTTAGTCTCCCTCCCTACATTGATGCCTTGATTTGTCTTAAAGAAAGTTGAAATTGAAGATCGAGGAAATTTCTTTGTTGGCACATGAAGGCTCTTATTTGCAAGTTTTACTTTTATGGTTTGCTTAAACAGCAGTATTAACAGTATAGATACTGAAGAAGAAAATTTTATGGTTTTTTTCAAACCAGTAACTGATTTTCTTACTGTGAGTGCTGATGAGAAGTTAAGACGATGAAAAATAATATATAAATAATAAATGTAACGGCAAGACATTATACAAGGTAACAAATGTCACGTAGTGAACAGAATAAAACATTAATAAAAAGAAAAAGATATTACTTAGTCCGGAAGCTCTTATTGCTGTACGTTCAAGTACTAAGGTAATGGGTAGCTTAATGGCAAGATTTTTGTCGTGTCTCCGAGAAATTCGATTCAAGGTATTTTCTTGTTTTTTAAATTTGCTTAATAATTGAAGTCATACTCTGTCCATGATTTCAAGGTATCGAAAAAATTCTCCTTTTATTTCTGAACTATTACCAAATCAAAACAATTTTTTTATATTAATGGACGTCAACTTAGTCGTTAATGTTATGGAATCGAAACAAATTTCCCCTAATTTTTTTTACTCATTACTAAATAGTCGGGAGTTAATTGTATCTGCTATTTCCAATTTCCACTGGAATGAGCAACCGGAATGGCATGCCAGAGTGACTTTTGACACGAAAACGTTTGGAAAGTAATTTCCTTTGAAAATCTTAGAAAATGAGAATCTCAGAGTAAAAATCCTTCAACCTTTCCCATAACAATTTCGAAACCACAAACGACTGAACATTAGCTTGGCGTTTTTTTCTTTTCCGATGGATAGGGAAACCGATCAATACAAGCCTATTGTGAACTGATGATTTGCAATTTAACACCGCGGGCATTATAGGGAATTGGATCGTTTTCTTTCGGGTAAAAAAAATCGGGTTTGAATATCCGTGACAGTGACTGGAAACGCTTCATAGGCTTCTGAAGAAGAGGGCGATTCCGAAAATGATACGTAGCATCCTCAAGGCCGTGTGAACGGAGTGGCACGGTGTACTGACGAACGAAATTCTGTTTTAGGAACTTCACGATGACGCGTGTAATATGTCAGTGGCTGCGTTCTGGCATGCGTCTGCGCACTTGCCAATATTCTTGCAGTTGCTTTCTTTCTTTTCATAGCTAAGTATTAATATTGTAATATTTTGTTTTTCGAAACGTCATTAGTACAGTTCAATAAAAAACTGAAAAAATTATGATAGTCGTGCATGTATATCTTTGCCTAGTGAAATATTATCTTTGCAGTATTCGTTTTGCAAAATTATTGTTTATTGGAATTCATTTTTTAACCATTTCACGTATCGTTTTACTGTTCTTAGCATCTATAGTTGGTGCAATTATCAACTGAAGTTTTCGTAATTAATAAATAAAAAAGTTAACAAACTTAATTAAACGCATTGTTGTCTATGTCTACCACAAAATAATCGTTTGTGATGAGGGGTGCAAAAGCAGAGCTCGCGACAAAATTTCAGTCTTTTGTTATAAGGAAATCAGAATTTTAAATCTACACTTTAATATTGCCTTATTTATCTACTCCGATGTTAGTAATTGATGTTAATGTTGCTTTTGCAGGAAGAATTACGTGACCACCATGGCTGGTTCGACAACATAAAAGTATTAAAATATCTTGTAAACCTCAAAATGCGCAATTACCTACAAGACAAAAACTAACGGAAATTCTACTAATTTTAAAATAACCGAGAAGTAATGTAACTTTTTAGAAGTAAAATATAACTTTTGTTTTTTTTGTTCTAGATAATTGTTCTTAAATGCTAAGGTCTTTCTGCAGTAAAATCATTTGCAGTTTTTCCACCCTTATTTGATGGTCATATTTTCACAACTCGAAATTAGGTTTGTCGATCAGCGGGGTATATTTTATAGCCGAACAATTTGTAATAATATTCTTCAAAGAATGGAATTTCATAGGGTAGAATATTGGGCAGAATTTGTCGTCAGAGGTTATTATATTATACAGTTTTGGTTTTATTTCACCAAAGGTCCCGGAACCCTATACAAAAAAAACCACGTATTGTCTGGTTCTGATTTTGAAGATGTATTTTATATTATAATATTTTACCCAAAAAGTGAACTGTATCCTTTCAGTTAATTTTATTTCATATACTTAAAGAGCCATGTTTGCAAATGTATCTAATGCCGTTTTGTAGATGTGTATAGTTCAATTGGTTTTTTAGATCAAGACTTTATGTACGTCTGTGTTTTTTTATATATTAAGTTTTCAAAATGCATATTTCATCGTGGATTATCTCATGTGGAAGAAGAACCTTGAAATTTTCACATTCAAGTGACTAGGTTTTCCTTTTGTGACGGAAGCCATCTGTCTTGTGAAGGCTGATAGTTAAACTGCAATTATTATTCTCGTGACAAATTGGAGTGACAAGTTTACCCTCTTTCGGAATCTTTTGGTCTCAGTGACAAGAAACTCGTGAGTGATTATGAGAAATTATATATATATATATTATATATATATATATATATATATATATATATATATATATATATATATATATATATATATATATACAGTATATTTATATATATATATATGTATATATAAAGATATATATATATATATATATATATATATATATATATATATATATATATATATATATATAGTGTGTGAAGACTGTATTTTGGAATTTTCACTGTCTTATACCCTGATATATCAGTTGTTTTGATCAAAGGCCTCCCGGATGCCATAATGGGTGAGAACAAATTAAATTGCTGTGACAGCCCTCACCCTTCGATGATTTTTCTTGACCTTTGTTTAGAGCAAATACTCAAATGCTTAATACTTCCATCGGCTCTTCTGTCTTGTCTTTTTTATTTCCTTGCCCTTTATATGTGTTTTTTCGTAAGTGCTTTGTTTCTCATCAAAGGCCTTTTCTCGGTAATTGACAGTCGATCATTATCCCATGACGAGAGCCTAGAGGCCTCTTATTATATATATTATTCTAATGAGGGTCCTAGGGCTATGGTAGGCCGCCAAGGTCAAAGAAGAGGTCAAGTTCAACCTGCCTTTGGAGATATTCATGGGACTTTGAGGAGGTGAGGTGGAATTGGAGGTACAGTTTGACTGGATATATTGATTAATTTATCCAGTTTTAATAGAAGGTGGAACAAGAACATCTCGAAATTGAGATTTATTGGGGGAAAGTTAGAGAAGAAGAATTTCAAAATGGAACAGATATGAAACCTCATTGCTCTAAACTCTTCGTGCAAAAGTCCTCGGTAATTAGTCCCTGGAAGGCCAATGAGCTCCCCGGAACGTTGCCTCGGGGCAGGGGATGATGTTATGGAAGGCATCAGCTGGGCTTGGGGGTGGGGAAGGGGACATCTGGAGTGTGTTTGTGTCTTTGAAGGCCACTGGAAGGGGACATGAGGTGATTCTCCGAAATATCCTGGCAATAAAGACCCCTGAAGCGTTATGCATAACTCTGTTTCCTCTCTGGTTTGTCAGCTTTGTTTTCTTCGGCCTTCGTCCTGTATTTCGAGGGAAATATTACCCAGTTTACGAAATTGTTGGTTGCCTGTCAGATGACGTGTTCTGTTTACTAAAACCTTTCGACTTTTCGTCTGAAATAAGATTTAGAAGCTAGGTGATCGTCACTTACGCAACGCATGATCGTTAACGCCCTTTAGCCCGAGCCACTTGGTTATACAGCCGGGATGTCGTTATTAATTGTTTTTAGTCAAAAGAATGTGGGAAAATTCGTTAATAATTTTATGAGAAATTAAAAGAAAATGCCATTTCACGGCTATTCGTTTTCACTTATCATTCTCGAATTATTAAAATGGAATTTCCCGGCTTTTGACTTTCGTCCTTGAAGGAGACCCAAAACCCCTTGAATACCGGGTGCTGTTGTTATCCTTCATGAACTCTGAAAGGAGTCTTTTGTGTGTTGATGTTGAAGTCCTGCAAAAGGCGCATTATTCAAAGGTTGAATGAATCTTCCCATTTTATTGGAGAGAAAAGCGTGAAATCTTTCCTGTTCATAAGGGTATCCTATCTCTTAAAAAATCTTGAAGGGATCGTTTTTTTAAGAGTTTAATAATGAGTAGTGGAGGATGTCTCCTGTATTAAGCCAACGATTCTTTAAAATTTATAAAATAATATTCGTTTGAATTACTTCTCTTCCCTCGCATCTCTTTTACATCAGAGATTTTTTCTCGCAAGTTGTGCCATTAAGGAGGATTTCCACTACTCATCTTGGTGTAACTAGAGGGCAATATGGCCCCAGGAAAGCCATCTTTATTCGCTGGAAGAATTTCCAGATTTGTGTTTACTGCAAGTCACTGGGATAGAATGTGGTTATGGATTCAAAGGATATCATTAAGTGTGTATTCTTCGTCTGTGATTCGTGGGTAAAAGATATTTATTTATATTTGGAAAAATGGCATTTTATTTGTGGTACAAATCGACAGTAGGTCTCAGATACTCAACCACATATTTTTTCTATCAAGTTAGAGGAAAACAACTTTTTTTTATACTAAAATTTTTCCAAAAGGGTAAAAGACTAAAAGGAGGTTTCCAGTTATCCCAGCGAAGTTTAGAAAGTTGGACCACACTGAAACCAAAGTCGTGATAGGTTCCATCCGTATGTCGAGTGTTTAAGAACATAAGGACTAGAATTACGTGGCGAAGTTGGACTGTTCGTGAAACAAAAAATTGAAGAAAATAATTTCTCTCTTAGAAGTAAGCTGCGTTTAGAGGAAATCACTTTAATCATGTCTTTTAATGTCGGATGAATAAAAGTAATGATCGTCTTTTCAGAAGAAAAAATATCACTCACGCTTCTGAGTTAGTACGAAATTACTATCCATCTTGTTTGTGTGCACGATGATTACACAGACAACTTGTTATTTCACTTAGATAAATGATATAATAAGCTGGCATTTTGTTGCAAGGGTTGTATTCACGGGGTGGCACGTAGAGAAATTCATCAGAGTTAAATGAATGATGAAAAATTAATTGAGAATTTATGAGAATATTAAACTGTTTAATTACACATTGTTCGTATGTTACATTTAAGGTAAATGTGGAGTATATATTATTACTTGCAAGATTTATATATATATATATATATATATATATATATATATATATATATATATATATATATATATATATATATACACATACATACAGTATATATACATATATTTATACGTGTGTGTTTTATGTATATCTTTGTGAATGTTTGTATGTATGTTTTTTTGCAAAATACGTGAGGGCATTTCATATAAGCTGCTGACAAAACGCGGTATTACGTTAAACGCCTCAAAAAGGATGGTTTAATTAAGCTCGAGTATAACGTGTTGGCAAAGTAACCTTGGCAGTCTGAAGCTGACGCCTTTGTGAGAATCCGGTTATGCTCGTTTTATATCGTTCTTGTCATCTGTATGTCTATCGGTACCCGTCTCTCTCTCTCTCTCTCTCTCTCTCTCTCTCTCTCTCTCTCTCTCTCTCTCTCTCTCTCTCTCCTTTAGATTTACATAGTCTTACTATGCATGTGATATCTTAGCTGCAGTATGCATGAGTATTCGCAGAATGTAACGCTGATTTTGCCTCCGTTTTTAAACTTGCTTCTGCTTCTTTACACTTATCCAAACTGTGCACCCTTTCCCCAATATTTGTCAGGCGGCCATCTCCCTTGAAGGCTGACCTCGAGTTCTGGGTGGGTAAAAGTCCTCAAATATTTACTCTTTGGCTTGTCTTTCTGAAGTAAAGACAGTTCCTCTCTAATGACGAATCTAATGCCCTGTGGCAGTTCGATAGTTGATTGAAAAATATCCTTATTTAACTTTTTATGCAGCAGCAGATTGATGTTGATCCTTAAAGATAATATTTCTTATCCAAATAAATATTATCTTGTCCCTCCCGTTGTCCAAAAGTTTTTATTTTAAGCTACCAAGTATTTATTTACTTATTTTTACTGTCGTCTGGTTTTTATGCAGTCAGTCTGTGAAATGGCAAATGGCCTCGAAATATGTTTCATGAAAATAAGTATTCGTTATGAGCAATAATAACACTGATAAAGACACAAAAACTTAGCTGTAAGGAAATGGTGTCTCATTAGTTAAGCTGTGCTTCATGTAAATGACATCACCAATTACTAAAAACATTCCGAAAAACATTCTTCCCAAGTTTCAGTACACAGGAAACACTTCTATCTTAAGTGCTGCCTTTACTGTTCTTCAGTGCAATTAACGCTTGGGAATACATCGAGGTATTTCCTACTCAATAATTCAGTTAATCTTATTCGTGGGAATAATCAAGAACCGTTTTGTTTGCCAGGCGGAGCATTTCTTTAAGAGTCCATGCGGTAATGATGCGACCGAGGGTGATTTCATCCGCGAAGTGTTTGTTGTGGAAGGGCCTGTACTCTATTCAGTAAACTAAGCAGGTACTGATTAAATACCAAGTCAGGGTCTTTATTCGAGGCGCAGTTAGAAGAAAAATCGAGAAAATAGAAGAAGAGACGTGCATGGAATTGCATAATGTTAATCATACTCCTAAAGTACTTGCAAGCATCGTCACTTGTGCTCTTGTTTCGCAACGCATTGATATTGAAGTCGATGTACCGACGGGTATTTCCTTTGTCAAATTGTGTTGCAGGTGATTGTCCTATTTTATTATATGTGTCCGTTGGCTGTTAATAAAAAAAAAAGAGGAATGTCCTTGAGATGGGACAGTAACTGTCGACATCTGTGTCGTGCATCCGACATCAAATTGATCTGTAGCATCTCATTGGATCGGTTTTGCGACTGGAACTTTTCACATATTAAATGTCAAAAAAGAAAATATCATCTGGCATTACAGGATCATAGGAATTGTGTAATGTGAGAACGAAAGTAAAAATAAAAAGGGAAGGGCCGAAGCAGGATCTGAGCATGTGTGACTCAGTGGTAAAACGGGACAGGGTCTCTGCGTGGGATGGTCTTATGGAACGAGTAGGTGTTTGAAGAAACTTCTTTTCATCGTGGATGATGGCATAGTTTTCCAATTTAATCTCAACCTGTGCAAGGTCGTTTTCAGAGTGACTACCTGCGAAACGAAAAAGGATAAATGACTAACATAACAGAAGTTCGAAAGGAGAAAAATAGTCTTTTAAAGGGAGATATAGGACAAAGGTTGCAAGTTGGCACCTGAGGCAGTTATCCTTGACGGGTACCCCAACCGCTCCCACTAACTTTTAGCTACTGGCGTTTTTATATCTTGATTCTTTTCAATTAGAATTGACTCTTTTTCCTACCTCTACTACGATTCCTTTTTAGTATTGAATCATTTATGGGTATATGAAATGCATTAACTGTGGTACAGGTGCATACACTACGGCAGTTGAAAGTAACAGTGAACATATTTCTCTCTCTGCTCAGCTTCCTATCCGACGGTCCGCTATGTTAGGTTTTGTGCCCCGGTGAACGAATAGCTACGTTAATCCAGGACCTGTGTTGAGCTTTCGTCCCAGTTGTTAGCTGTTTTTTAAGAGACAATCTTGTAGATGTATAATATCCAGACATCATCAATCCACTTCAAAACAAAAAAGATATTGTGATTACTGTGTATCTGGGATCAGGTTGTATTTAGCAAGAAAGCCTTGGTTTCAAGATTATTAGCCGCATTAGATCTCGTCTTGCATCTGGCAGCTAGATCCTCACTTCCAGTCTTCCTTCGGATTTAGATCGCAAAGATAAATTAAGTTAACAAATGCAACATGCAAACGAGATCAGTCTTTCCTTTATTGGTTGGATGCTATGGTAATCCTTCAGTTTACTTTGAAGTACGCGTTTGATTTTTAACTGATTTTCGTTTTTGAATCTGGTATTGTCATGTTTCTTTTATTAGTAAAATTATTACATTTTTTTTTTCAAAACAGCATAGAAAATATTTAATTTCCAGTAACCTTTCAATGAGTTTCATGTTGTAGACCATACTTCAGCCAAAATCATTGCCCAATGTATATGGAGAACTAATGCGTGAAGGATTTTTAAGCTCATGAATGTATTTGTCAAAATGAGGATTGAAATGTGCCATCATCTGTCCATTATTAATGTTTAACGATGACATTTCCTTACATTCCCCTAACGTTTTGTTTTTCCTTATTTTCAGGTTTCTGCTCAATTGAACTTAGGACAAGGACTTCAAAGAGAGATATTTTTCTTAAACTTAGAAGATGGCTACTTCGGCTGTCAAGTCAACGAATCCACAGAGGTGCTTCAGCTCTTCGAAGTATCCAGACTCTGTGACGGAACTCCCAACTGCTTCCTCGGATCAGATGAAAATTTCCGGGAATTGAAATGTACAAGTGAGTATTGCCAAAAAATGATCTGGATTTGTCTGATCGTTTTATTTTTCGCATTTATATAAGTTTCTTTATCTGTGGTGCATCACTATATTTTGATCGAAAATAATGAGTAAAAAAGCCACAGTAATGTAATTGATAAACTGTATTTTTATCCTTTTTTGTATATTTTTGTATCTTGAAAAATACAGTTTATCAAGTACATTATTGTGGCTTTTTTACTCATAAGTTTCTTTTTATTAGTCCTGTCTAAATGTATTCTCAAAAACTTCTAAGTCTCTTTGGAACTTATTTTGACCCTTTCCCGTTCACACTAAGGTCCTCGGGTCTAGTGTAACTATCTAAAGTTAAAGTTCATTATTAAGCATTAGAAATGCAGATGTTGGTTTGCCCATCTCTCGTGATCTGTATATTTAATGTTCTTTTCCCACCCGTCTTTTACCTTGAAATTTTTACCCGATCTCTACTTTTTAATTAGCAACACATGCCGGCAAATGCTTGTTGGGTGCCATATCATGATACTTCATTGCTAATGCGAAAATTATTCAACCATAGTATCAGTGGCAATAAGAGTTCCTGTTTTTATTATCTATTTCAGACCCTACACAATTTTTTAGGCAGTACTGTGCGCCATTTTTTTTTTTTTTTGTACATACACCGTTGCAGCTGTCAAGGAGAGAGTCTCTCTCTCTCTCTCTCTCTCTCTCTCTCTCTCTCTCTCTCAGTCGCTTGCGTTTTCTATCTGTGGCAGATACCCTAAAGTAACCTACTAGGCTTCGATGACTCGTAGTCCGCGTAAACGTCTTATTTCTGGCCGTTTTTCAAGTAGGAGGCAATACTTTCCAGTCTTTCGATTGTCTTTTTAACCGATCCAGCCTTGATCCTCGGTGACTTGCTCTTAACCCAGTTTCAGCAACTCGTCAGGAAACTCGGTTCGGCTGATTGTGCTTTTCCGTCTGTCTGTTTGCAGACAATCGAATTTTGTGCGGAATTCGTGTTTTGTTCAGTTACTTAGTTGCTGTTTATTTATATATTGATTTATTATCTGTTTGAAAAAACTGCAACTTCTTTAGTAAAGCTATGGATTTTGTTCATATATACAGATAGCTAGTTTGTTTTGGATATCAAATATACGAGTATTTATTTCTTTACTGGAATAGTGCCACTTCTGTAGTTCTTGGGAAATTGGGTTTTAGCTAAAATGGTACTTTGATATGTCGATGTAAATCATTACTTTTTTTATATTTCAACTTGCAGCTTCACCTCTTGTTATTCTTATTGCTCTTTTGCGATAACTTTTGTTTAAAACCGTAGAGGGAAACGCACCAATATTATCTGCTTCGTAAAAAAAAGAACATAAAACATTTCCTTAAGACTGTCGAATAACTGTCACTACTCCGTCACTCGCTAAAGAAGTCGGACCTTTCCAAAAGTATCCTCGACCTGCAGGTGAGCTTGTGAGGAAGGCTTCCTGTCTCGAATCTCGTAATGTTGTCATTATTCGTCGATCATAGCCCGGCTCCCTTTCCCCCGTCAGTCGACAGTATAGCCGATTTCACGTTCACAGGAAAGATGGATAACGCTGTCGGCTATTTCGCGGGGGAAGGAGAGATTTGGATCGCATTTTGATGCGAATTGGGACGCTTTTCTTTCCTCTATATATGGTTGTCTGTACGATTACCTGTTCGGTGCCCTTTTTTTCCTCTTATACTACTTTGCTACTGTGTTTTAAACGATATTTCCGCTATTTTGTTTATGTATGAGTGCCTGATTTGAAGAAATAACTTAATAGTTTTATATACACAGTCTGAAAATTCTCATACTCGAAAGCGACACAACTATATAAATGACTTGAGAAATATGCTTAAATTCATCAAAAACTACATTCATTTGGTAGAATCGCCGTATTTTACTTATAATAATCACGTACGTAAAAACCCCCTTATAAAAATGTGTGGAAATAGATTCATTTTTAATTGGTTTCTATATATTGGCTTTGTTAAAATCATGGTTATCGACGCCGGAAACATTACTTTTTTGTAATCATTCGCACCATAAAAAATGTATTACATAAGCATATTATGTTTTTGATACACATGCCCATAGTAATTCAAACTCTAAAACCCTTTTAGAACAGAGTAGGACCTCACGTCTTGCTTGACAGCAGTGCGCAATATTCATCACGATAAGCTAACGGTTCAGTGCACCTCTTCAGATACCCTTATCATTATCATATATATATATATATATATATATATATATATATATATATATATATATATATATATATATATATATGTATATATATGTATATATACACTTATATATGCACAACTAAATGACATAACAACATTGGCATCTAATGCTTACTGGACTTTCATTACTGCAGTTTCGTACGTCGCTCGGGAAAGCTTTTCATTACTGCAAATAATAAATTGAAAAACAAAGTAACACACACACACACACACACACACACACATATATATATATATATATATATATATATATATATATATATATATATATATATATATATATATATATATATATATATATATATATAAATTATATATATATAACTACCCAAACCAAAGTCAGCGTTGGTAATGACTTACTGATGGCCCCATGCCGTTATTGCATCGTACGTGTACCGTACTGCAAGATAAAAGCTCCCGCTAGGCGACCTTGCATTATTCCATCCTCGTAGGAAAAAAATTCCTCTTTTCGATTTCTCTTTGGTTTATTTTTTCGTTACTAATGGTTCGATCTGACCTCTTTATTGGGCCCTTTTCATTGGGTCACAAGCCATTTGTTTTTGCGCCGTAAAAGAACTTGCTTCTCTCTCTCTCTCTCTCTCTCTCTCTCTCTCTCATATTAGTATTATTATTACTACATGACCGCCATTGTTAGTGAAATTCAGTAAATTCTTAGTTTTCTCATCTCTCGTCGAAGCATAGAAGGTCATTTTACATTTGCCCTCAGATTTTATCGATCAGACAGCACGTTCTACTTTGCCAGGTTCTCTCTGTCATGAACCCAGACACGCGAAGGCAACAACTGCAGCGAACTTCAGAATCGTCGATTCGCCATATAATGAAACTGAAATCAGGCTAGTTGACGACTTTCCTTGCCGCGGGATGATTGAGCGTTTCCGATCAGACATGATACTTTTTCTTTTTGGACGCGACACGTTCTTGTCTCTCTTTTTTATTTATTTATTTATTTTTTTATTTACTTGGTAATTTGTTTATTTAGTACTTGTAGTAATGAAAAACTGAAAAACTTCTCCGAGCGATTGTTTCACGAAGCTACTGTAGGTAAAGTCTAACAAGGATTAGATGCTAATGTTATCATTGTCATTTTTGTCGTGCATTCTTAAGACAGTATTGAAGAATCTGTTCATGTCCTCAGTATGTGTTGGCTGTCAGGAAGTATACTGATTTTTGTAGCATTTTTTTTCTTTTTACTTTAAAACATAGTTTTGTTCGTTGGATATTAAGAAAATAATAATATGCTGTCCTTACCTACGCACAAAAAAGTACACACGTGTAATTGTAAACTAACACACTCCTCTCGGTAAAGTAAGCTCACCAGAGATAATAATTAAAGAGGTACGCCTATCCTTATTACATGAATCATCTTACCAGTTAGGAGCCGTTTGTCATTGCCACTCGTAATTTTGAGGAATTTGTGAAAGATTTCCGGTTCTTAAGACGGAAACTGTTACCAATTCGTTGTTTATTGGCCTAAACGTACAGAGGATATAAGAGCGTTCTTGGTAAGCGGCCATTAATCAGGAATTGACGAGTTCATTTGCGAATCTGTCCCTTTTAGGAAGGCACATGTTCAGCTCCTATGTTGGTCGTTTTTCTGATTTTTTTTTCTCTTCCCCAAACGATCTAGTGCCCCAATATACTAGTTGTGCAGTAGGTAGTCGGATGTTTCTTTTTTTTTATGATATTGTTTATGCTCCAGTTCTTTCCAAGTTCCTTCTCTTACAGCCGTCATTATGTGTTATTTAGCTGTTTATGTTGCCACTGAGACTTCCTTGTTTGTGTATGCGGTCTCTTGCTGTATTGCTGAGCGTAATCATTCACATTCTTCCCAATATATTGACCGAATTTTCACTTTGACTCTTTTTCATGTGAGTCGAGAGGTAAATTATTGCACGGCTCTCGTAATAGATATATTGAAAACGTCATCAAGCCTCAGTAATTGAGATGAATTTTGAACAACAATATCTTTAGAGTTTTTCAAGCACTTATTCCAATGAATTGGGTGACATGTTGGAGAACTATTCAAGAATTAAAAGGAGACAAAAACTGATTTGGATGACATTACTCCAGCGTGAAGAGAACGAAAGAACCTCGAACGAACTACAGAGAAAGAGGAAGTCAGTGAGTGAAAGCGCCATAAATCTCTCTTGCTTACATATGCTCCAGGCCTCAAACTCCCCCCCCCCCCCCCACGCCTCCTCCCCATGTTGCGCTCCGCATTTGTTTAGAGGCGTTCACTACAAAACAGTTATTAACGGTGTCGCTTTCTATGCCCACGCTAGTTATGCCGAAGATTAGAAGGGGTTATGGCATGAAGATAGACACGTACTTAATTTACAAAGAGAGACTTGCCTGTAGAGATCCAGGGGTTATATGCTTTATGATGAGCAGAACCTGTGATTACAGAAACTTTCGGCTTGCGGGGCGTTAAAATCACCAGTAAGGTACCCATTCTCTCTCTCTCTCTCTCTCTCTCTCTCTCTCTCTCTCTCTCTCTCTCTCTCTCTCTCTCTCTCTCTCTCTCATATATGTCGTAGGTTTTCACATGACCAGAGTCAAAGCCTGTGTATTAATGTTGCATTTGTTGTCTTGCAGATGACTGCCCCTACACCCAAGGATACAAGTGCATTAACGGTGCTTGTCTGGAAGGTCTGTGCCATTGTAACGACGGTTACGGTGGCTGTGGCTGTGAATCACCAGGTGAGTCAAGAAGATATTTCATATTTAATTTTTCAATAGTCGATTATTTGATTAACTTATTTCTTTATTTGATTTTTACCTGTTTATTTATTTCATTGTGCTCGACCTTTTGGTCAAGTTTTTCATTCTTGTTATAGTCATTCAAAGGTGTCCGCATGTCTGTCTTCCATGTTTTTTGTCCGTTTCTGTCAGTAATATGCTAATTTGGAATAAATGTTAGGTAATGCTTAATTTTATCCATAAAGAAATTCGTAAATTCTAAAATAACAGATATTAAAGAGTTTTTTTTTCATGCGGTTTTGAGTTATGCAGTTTTTATCTTAGCCTATATACGAAATCGGGTGCCGAAGCAATTCGTGCTGTCTGCTTTTGGGGAATTGCTAACTTGCGTACCACACAGATGACCTACTAACGAAAACATAGGCCTTCATTATTTGGGGGCCCTTATACTGTGTCCATAGGTAGCCAAGAAGTGATTTCTTCAAATGACCAGATAGAGAACACGAGGGGAACCTTGAATGACAGAGGCGTTTTCTGACGGAAGTAAGACGAGAAAAACTTGAAAATTTCCGTTTTTACTCATTCAGTCGGGCCTGTGACCCCATTTCCGAGATCTAACCTAGTCTTTGGAAAAGAAAAGAAAATAAAAGAAGCAGGAAGATTAAATTATAAGGAATGAGGCACTACCATCCAGGGAAAATACAGACCTGCCTGTGAAAAGAATAGAGTTCGCAGAAATTGTACAAAAATTGAAAGAGAACTCCAAAGTACCCTAGGTGTTTGCTAAGCATTTGCTCTCATTTAAAAATACTTAAGTTCGTATTAAGATTATAAAAGTTTCAAGTGTTGTTTTTTTTTTCATCATACAGAACATGGCTGTTAGTAAATTTATTTATATGTTTATTGTGTTTTCGATCGACTACGAGTCAGAGATTCTGAGGTAAATACGGTTGAGAGCCGAGTGCTTGAGCACGATTTCGTTGTTAATCCTCAGTTCGTGTTCATTCCGGCAATGGATTTGCATTATTCGTCTTTGGAATTATCCAGATTTCCGTACTTACGGCACCGTACTCTTGAATAATTGATGTTTTGATAACATGAAAAAAACCTTGTTTGGCATATCCATCGCTCGAAAAATTGTTATATTGAACTCGACTTTAGCAAAAATTATAATTTTCGAGAGATCCGTCGATTTTTGAAAAGAAAAAAAAAATAAATAAAAGAGAAGAAATCATATTTTAGAGAACCCTTTATTTGTGGGAGAGTTCCCCAGAAGCGCAACTCGACCCTCAGTTTACTGTGGCAGATGACGCGTAGTTTCTCATGTTTATTTTGCTTCTGCATTTGATTGCTTTCGCGGCTGTTGTATTTGTCAACTGTAGCGTACAAGCTAATGATAGCTAATAGAGGGTTCTGTTTATTATCGAAGTTATCTGTGATACGTTTAAACTCCACATTTCTCTTCGCCTGTTTGGACTATTTGATCGTAGAAATGGTCATGGGAAAATTCCTGTTGTGCATTGATTCCTTGTGCGTGCGTTGCTTGCTTAAAATATCAAGAGGTCAGTGACACTGTATGCAGAAATAAAGTGAAACTTTCAAAAGCGGAAGAAACTAAGATATGCAGTGGTGCCTTACTTAGTTAAATGTGCCATTATTCTTTCTTGAGTAACTTTTGATATTTGGGCACCTCTTTCTGTCTCGTCATAAATACATACAGCTAAGTAGATACATAGATACGGTGGACACCTCCCCCATGTTAAAACAACGTAAACAAAAGCAAACAGGGACGGAAGAAGAGGAGATGGAAGGGGGGATGATTATAGCAGGGTGCCGAGTAGGGGGAAGATTTAGTGTTCAGTGGAGGGAGTTCTTGGACGTCCTTGTGGAGGCCTGCGGCAGCCCAAACCAAGATGGCTGCAGGCGACTTGTCGCCGCAAAGCCGACTTTTGATGACGGAAATTACTCTATAAAAAGGGAAAGAAAAAAGAAGAACGTGATGCAAGTCAGCTGAAGAATGGACTTGCATGTATATTAGTCTTAGATTGTCATTTCTTTTCGTGAGTTACGACATAATTTATGGTTATGGATGTATCGTTTCATTTTTATAGTAATTTGAAAGATGATTTCTTGTCAGCTGAGACACAGAGGATTAGGTAAAAACAGTAGAACCGCCTTTGATCTGTCTCTGTCTTAGTTATACATTCCGTTTTTTTTTTTTTTTCATCCAATCCTGTCCATTACTGTGGCTCTGCCAGTCACGATTAAAACCTAAAAAATAAAAAGAAAACTCTTTTAAACATTGCAATCACGTTAGGTAAAAATGTTTGCCTGTTCAAGGTTGGAGGTGACCACAAGATACACAGGCAGGTTCCCTTTCGTCTTACAGTCCTTTAAATAATTGTGGAGGATAAATCATTGCCGTAGGTGCAGTGACGAAAGACATTGAAAAGGATAAAGAAATAAAGACTTTTGAAAAACGGGACATCAGTTATTATGGGAACGAAAATAAATAAAAATGTTAAAATCTTTCGTACATAAATTAGATGAGAAATTGGAGATTTTTTTAAGAATGAACTTCTTAACGATCGGAAACCTTAATTCTGTTAAGCTCTTTTGTACAAACTGTAAAAACAGGTACTTTAAAATTAGAGAAAGTTCGCTTGATTCTGTAATCATTATCGTTTTGGTCCAAAGTAACTCATTTTCAACTTGATTTTAAGATTTTAATTTTTTTTCCAGACGAGAACGAGTGCAAGTACCGTCCGTGTGACGTATTCGCCTCATGCACGAACACCTTAGGCTCCTTTTACTGTACCTGTTTCCCTGGCTATGAGGGCGATGGCTTCACGTGTGAAGGTAAGTCAATATCTATTAATGCTCTTAGGTGGTGGTCAGACTACTATGGTGTGCGTGTGTATTTACGTGCGCTGTTGTTCAGAGTTTCACACACGCACACTGTATGTAACATGTGTGTGTGTGTTATGGACATAAAAACAAGTATACGATCGCCAAAGATCTCTTCGTATTGTTTGCCCACTCCTGTGAACTTTGGTTAAATATACACGATAACTGTTGAATATTGAATATTTAGTGCTCGAGTTTCATGATTGCATGTTGTGTAAAAAGATTTCTGTTAGGAAATTGGTGAATGATATTCATCTGTTTTTAATATAACTGTTTCATGTTTGTTCAGTATTTTGGAACTTTTATGACAGCCATTTCAATTCCACAAACTTCTGTCACGTCAGGTTGACAGACCACCTCAGTATAAGATCTCTACTCCGTATTGTATGGTAGTATTTCACTTCTTTTCCTTTTCTCTGAAAACTACCCCCTTCATACCTCCCCCGGCCCATACCAGGCCTTCTCTCTCTCTCTCTCTCTCTCTCTCTCTCTCTCTCTCTCTCTCTCTCTCTCTCTCTCTCTCTCTCTCTCTCTCAGTGGCATATTAACTTCTCACTCTTCCAAAGTTGTGAAATGGATGGCCAACGTGGATCCATTTTCTCACAAAGACTTGAACGGTACCTGTTGGCCAACTTGTTCATTTTGAAATTTCTCCCATTCCTCTCATTCACTTCAGGTTTAAAAAAGAAAAATACAAAATAAGCAGATCACTGTCAAAATTTGTTTTAAATCGTTAAAAACACTTGTTTCATTGGTTTGTTGCTCAATAATGGGCTGAATCGTCTTATTGCCATCAGGGGCCCGTGCCCTAAATTTGGTAGTGTTGAGGGCTTTATGAGATTTATCGTATGTAGACCTCTGGGCTCTGCATACCGACAAAGACAAAATTGTTGTATTATCTTGTTTCGGTTTGGTTCTTTCCTGATTGAAACGGATCCTTATTATGTTGGTTATGCTGTTAGAAAAGTTTGTCGTATGTTGAGATATTGAAAGATATGATGTATGATATATAACAAATGGGTCTTTTGTTATCGCCTCTCAAGACCAGGAAATACTATCCACCTATTGAAGGTGAAATTGTCAATTTGTACGCGGCAAATGAGTCGTATCCCGTTTTCTTTGAATTGCCATTTTCTTTCATTGATGTTAAGAATATTGTTGCTTTTGGTGACTCCGCGAGGAAATGCCTTCTGATTAGTTTCTGTGCATTCTGATGATAATCAACGAGTACATGAATTTAAAAGTTTCTAATGTTTGTCCAGTGTGTCCAAACTGCTTTTGAATATCCGTGACAAAAGTTGAATTAGAGGGCGCGTCCTCAGTTTGAAAAATGTTTTGGGTAATGAACAGGTGCCTAGAAATTTATTCCCTAAATCTCTCTCTATCGTATTGGGTCATGACCCGATAGAAAGACGCGATAAACACGACGTGAAATGCGAGAAGGAAACAACGGAGAGGCCAGCGATAAGTGCAAGGCGCACACGCCTCAGAAATATCTCTCTGAAGAAGTTGAAAATTTCGGAAGAGGAAAGAAAGAAACGGACACGCTAGAGAGGAAAATACGTGTCCAGATTATATCGACAAGGAGGAAGAGAAGGTGTTGCTTTTCAGATCAGAAAGAAGGAAAGGTCGACTTTCTAAATTAGGAAGTTGGACGAGATAGAATGGATACCCATTAAAAGCGAATGTGGGTTGTCCACTTTCACTCGGGTAGGCTTATTAGGCCTATGTCGTGGAGTAGACTATTTCATTGGATCCAGATAAGAACTGGAACTTCTCAGCAGTGAACAAGAAATCTTGATTGAAGTCAAAGGAAAGTTAAGGACCTTATTACCAAACGTGAAAAGAGTGAGACCCTTGACGATGTGGAAGTAAGCTTCTTGGCGACGATAATGTGCAATGTAGGGCGCTTCCAGGTTGTCCATTGTTTCACGGAATTCGTGCTTGTTATCTCTCGTCATTATAACAGTGGAAATTCTTTCTGTGCTTTCTTTTTCGGTTTAATTCATCTTTAATGTTATTTACAATATTCTCCATTTTGAAGTTTTCAAAATGCAAAAGAATTTGCGTAATTGACGTATAGCTTGACGAAGGACAGCTGGAATATTTCATAGTAGTAAAAGGTGAAGTAAATAAATATGTAAATTATGAGGCTTTGGTGAGTCCACCTTTAATGTACTCAGTTGAAGGTACAATAAACCCCCAACTGTCGGATTTATTTTGCAACCGTCTCATTTGTGGTCCTCGAAGTTATTTTCTCTCGAAAAATACATTTCTGTAGTTGTGATCTGACTGGTTACTATTCTGTGTGGCAGACACAATGCCGGTGAAGAGGACGAAGATTAATCTTTAATATTGGATTACTTGACTAAACTGTGGTACCGAATGATGAACTAAGATTTTTTTCTTGTTGACTTACTGATTACAGTAAATCAGGAGTACATATCAAAAGGCATTTGTGCAATCGGTAAAAACTGTTTGGTTATCTCGCTACGTTTTCAAGATTTGTTTTTTCTTTCATGCAATTAAATTTTTTTTTAGTGTTTCAAGCTTTCATAAGTCCAGGGAAGTTTTCATCGTTTTTCAGCTACATCTTGATTGGAAATCATTTACTAGATTTATATATATATATATATATATATATATATATATATATATATATATATATATATATATATATATATATATATATATATATATATATATATATATATATATATTATATAGTCGCATGCAATTGTTTTTCCTCAGGGTTCTACTTGAATAAACGATGCAAAGCTTTGAGTGTACTGAAACTGATGCTACAAGTTTAGTAGCGGTGAAAAGGCCATCGATAAATGCTTTCCCGTCGCTATTGCTTTTGAAAGTTTTCCATCGTGAAAATTTTTAGTGACAAATACCAAGCAACATTCTTCTCATCAGCAGCCGAAATAGGTTTTCTTTTTTTCCGGACCCACTCGATTAATTATCCTTCTATTCGTCTTAATTGCTGCAGGAAATAGCTTTCCCTCTTGATAAGGCGTGATCGCTTTTTTACGGCTTCATCCGAGCGAAAGTTTCCGTCTTGCATAGATCACGTCGCTCTTTGACTCATATGGGGTCTTGCCGGAATATTGTGTCACGTTTCAAAGATTTTCGATGTTGTGTCATAATGAGCCGTACACGCTATTGACTTGGGGCTGTACTTACCACTGGAATAGTTCGTGGTAATAAATTATGGAGAGAGAGAGAGAGAGAGAGAGAGAGAGAGACAGACAGACTGTAAAGCGAAATAAAGAATTAACATATTTTTTTTATGTACGAGCGATAAGTTTTGAAACAAAATACGCCGGAAGGCACACGTTACAGGCCATGTAACACATTCCTTCTCGGGCTAAACCTAGCATGAAGGGATATGTATACGATTCATAGATCGTTACTTAATGAAATACCCCAGAGTAATATATTTTTAACATTTAAATCATCCTTTTAAGTCATCGTACTCGGACTTCCCTTTATTGCACTTGCCATATCACCCTGTAGTAACGTCATAACCCATTTTCTTTAACTCATAATATTTTCATTAGTTAGTCCTTGCCTTTTTCAGCCGGCGACATCAGTAGAAAAAGGCGAGGAAGAACCCTTCACGAGTCGCTATTTATCGTAATTGTTCTTTTTGGCCATAAAAAAAAACACTTTTACTCTCCCTTTATGTGGTATGCACTTTCTCATTTTGTTATGCAGCATCCTGTTATCAAGGTAAGGGTCGTAAGGGAAAGGTAGGGAAAGGGCAAGAGAATGCTCCTTGAATTAACATAACGATTAGAGAAAGAGAGTGGGAGATTCGACAGTATACTGGTGCATTGTGTCATTCGTTTTCATCTCCAAGACTGTCACCCCTATCAGTCCTCCTTGTTGCCATATAGACTCATGTATGGGAGTGTGTTGGTAGTATTGAAGACTGATCACGCCCCCTTCCCTCTCCAACCTTTTCCATTCTATCTGTTACCTACCGCAAGGCTCACCTTTCCCAGCACCCCTTACCCACAGGGTTCTCGAACCATTCCCCGCAAATTTTGCATTGCATGTTCATGCGTCCAACTAGTCCCCTCCCCCCCCCTCCCTTCCCCCATACACCCTCTATCATAAATCTTCAGTCAATGCATTAACAGGGCTGAGATGTTTGATATTTTTGGTGGGGGGGTTAGTTTTTACTTCATTTTTATTTCATAATTGAATGATGGATGGAAATGACTGTGATGAGGACGTCAAGATTCGGCTTTTAAATCTTTGCTCTTTCTTTTTGCTCTTGGTGACAGCACAGTTATCTGGATTCGTTCTTGAAAACAAAGTAATATTGTTTTATCTCGGCACCATCCAAGCTTATGGACAAAAATCAAGATGTTGAGCTCATACGATGAAAACAAAATAAAACCTCCTCACCCCTCTTCCATGGAAACCCCTCCAAACTCAAGTCCTAGAGCCCGAAAGGGTTGAGGAGAGGGGTGGGTGAAGTTGCCGACTGTGTGTTCGGACCACCAAATGGCGTTTATGGATGGCTGATCAAGGGGCCCTCTGGGGTGCCCTAGGGTAAGCAAGTCTATCAGTTGTCGTGCCCTCCTCCTACCCAGTACCCACGACCTTCTTTGGCCGTCTCCCAGCTTCCCTTCACTCTCGCCTACAGGTACTTTTAGTTCATCCATCCCCCGGGGTGTCCTCGTTAGTCTTCAGGAGCCCCACTGCCTTTCATGAGACGTCGACATTGTTTCCTTCTTCCCCATAGAGTCACTCGATTTCTGCTTCAAAGCAAGAAACATTTACATTAGGCTCCTACCACTATCGGGCGTGTCCGTTGCACTTTTCAGCTTTTTTTTTTTTTTTTGACAACTCTAGGAAGCGCTAGTTGGGTAACAGCCGCCATATTGGAAAAGGTCAGATGGGTGGTTGAAGTTTCGAGATGTTCGTGTGAGTTCTTTTTTATTATTATTAGGATTATGAGCAACACCAGAGTGTCATGTTCTCTTTCTCCTCTCCCTCTTCAGAGCAGTTACACTAAAGAGACCAGATTTGTATAACGGATACCATCTCCATCTGCACCACTATAGTGTTTCCTTATTTCACGCGATTCTACACATCAATGCCAAAACCACGCCATGTTTGCTCCGCCTTGGCATCAGCTGCCATGTCTCCTGTAAGATCTCGACAGCTGCGTGTAACTGGTAATATCCGTACCGTTGCTTTCCCCTTTATTTTTATGATGCTTTTTTCCTAGTCGTTTCTGACCTCTTGATTCTAGACTAAAACGCATGTGTATATGTATGAGAGAGAGAGAGAGTGCGGGGGGGGGTGGCAGAATTTAGTATTCCAGCGGTTCGAGTTTGATTTTAACCGGTGTTGACGAGAACCTGACTTATATTGTTGGAAAGCAGATAACTGCTCGTGGCAGAAAAACAGGTTTCTTTGATTGCAGGTGGCATGTAACTGTATCGCCCCCGTACTGAATTGTTGATAACTGTAACACAAAGTTTATCCCATGTCTGGGTCACAGTGACATTGCCGGTCACCTTCCCAGAACCTTGACTCAGTCATGAGAAAACACCGTAGCTTTTTATTTGCTTTCTGGTGGCTGCGAGTCGTCTTCTGGATGATTGCGTCCAGATGATTGGGCACTGGATGCCCATATTCCGGTAATGGGCCGAGCTAGTTTTTTGAGTGGGTGAAGGCAAGGAGGTACGCTTTGGCCCCGCCCAACTGACCCAAGTTTGTAGGCGGAGCTCTAGACTGGTATCTGACGGAAACCTCGAGATGCCCGGGAAAT
>JANJGK010007714.1:0-29832 GCA_039081455.1 Macrobrachium rosenbergii
TTGTCCGCCTTAATAAGGTCCAGTAGAGTTGAAATAGGAAAATTACTTCAGTACACTGTCAACTAATATCTCCCTGCCTTTAAAAAGTCCTGGGAACCTTAGAGAGAGGGGAAAACAGGGCAGCACTCTGAAATTGAAGAGGGAAAATCGCGAAAGTATGTAAACTGTAAACTGATATCCTCGGTGAAGGAAAGTCAGGTCAGATTTCTCGTCCTTGCCCCTCGAAGAGGAGACTCTACACTGAGGCCAAGCGTTGACTGGGAGCCTTCAGCCACTTTTCTGGTCCTGTGCTCCCGGTGGCCGAGTGGGCCAACTTTCCTAATCCCTTTTCCAAGAACGCAAGATACAGCCAAGCTTAACGCCTTCCTTTGGGCAGGGGTTTGTTGAAAATGGAGAGTCAGGAGTTTGCGGGAGGATTAGGCTTGAAGTAGTAAATTGTTGAGTACTTTGGTTGTAGGAACCGTAAAACTAGTTGCGAGAGCTAAGAAGCATTAATGGTAGCATGACTGCGATAGGTATCTCAGTAGGAGAGAGGGAGGATCATGACCTTGATGTGTGCGTGCGTACAAGAAAATGTTTTGATCAGAGAGGGAGTTGAAGAAGATGGTTGAGAGGCGTTAAATGCAGCAAGGGGTACTTAGGAAGGCATCATTGAATTGATTAACATCTAGTAAATGACAAGTAGCTTCGGATTTTTTCATTATCCAAACATGTCTCTCTCTCTCTCTCTCTCTCTCTCTCTCTCTCTCTCTCTCTCTCTCTCTCTCTCTCTCTCTCTGTCACAGGTCCGCTGGTCCGCCACATGTGATAGTCTGCCTCCACCTCTGTCCATATATATATATATATATATATATATATATATATATATATATATATATATATATATATATATATATATATATATATATATATATTGATTTTTTGTATCTTGCAAGAACCCGTAATTATTTACAGGGAATATAATGTTTAGAAAATAATGTTGAGAACAGGAATTTAAATGAAAACCGACTTGGTCTTTTGAACAAATTCATGAGTGATCAAGTGAAACCCCAAAAAATATATCCCACACCCGTAATTTTGGGTAATTCACTTTTTCTCTTCAAGGTGACTTAATGAAATAAAGGACGAACCTTTTTTTCACAGCCTTTTTCTCTCCCAGTCGGGAGCTTTCTAGAACCTAGACCACTGTTGTCAGCTACTGGTTGAAAAAGCTTGCAGGAACAGGCCGCCTACTATAGATGACCTATTAAGACGGAAAGTTGACCCCGTGCTTTGCGAAATGCGTCGGCGGTCATCAGCGTCTATGGCGATACGGTGACGAGTTTTTATGGTGAAACAAGTGAAGCAAGAGTTGCAGGAGGAGGCGCGGATTAGCGGCAATCCCTCTTGTGTGAGATCCTTGCCATTTTATGTGTAATAAAAGGGCCGCCCTTTTGGAGATCGCTGCTGATGGATGCTGCGTTGGTACGGAGCGGTGAAAGTCGATTTTTGCGAAGCGGAATGCTACCGGAACGCTCTTGGGAAACATGAGACTAACGAGGCATCGCTGGTGCACTGCTGAGAGGCGCAGATTAGGAGCTTAGTAGTCTGTTAATCAGCGCGTTTGTGTAATCCTTGCCCGTACGGTACTTGCTGATATGCGCAGATGCGCAGTCTTTATACTGCTAGAAGTACGTGGTACGTTTATTTTGTAATTAAGGATGGATGCGAAATATCCAGTTGATTGTGCCGAAGCGTGAATGAATGACCTGGAAAAATAACTATGAGTCTAGGTGTCATAAGTGAATGAGGCTTTTAGTAGGTCATTTTTCCTTAAGTCACGGTCATATAAAACTCGTCAGATTCACGGATCTCTCTTCTTCTTTTTTTTTTGTAATTTGTGTTATATATACATTTCATAATTCGATTATTTGCAAAACTGATTTAAACGATGTTTGAATAACTTGATTCGAAACGTACCTAGGGGAATTTCCTTTGCTTGCTTAAAGCAGAACTTAAATAAATTGTAGCCTTGCAGTATTTGATATATATATATATATATATATATATATATATATATATATATATATATATATATATATATATATATATATATATGTATATATATATATATATATATATATATATATATATATATATATATATATATATATAGTCTGTGTCTACTTTGGGTGGGGTTATTGGTGGAAAATATATTGCCGCATCTTTTATTTTGTATTTATCGGAAGCCAAATTTTACGGTTACGTATAAAATAATGAGTTCAAGGGTAAGGTAAACCAGTATTCCTTTCTCTTAGGAAATTCCTGAGGAAATTCGTGAGAGAGAGATTTAATTTTTAATGATACCGTAGTTTGCTTGCTGTGAAATGCAACCTTCATGCAGCAGTAGTAGTAATTGCAGTCAGTATGGATAAGCTTTGTAAAGGCTCTCTCTACTTCGCTCTCATTTGCATGTTTCGCGTTCCGGTTGATTGTTGTTTTATTTTAATTCCTAAGGTTTTCTCCATCTTTCTTCTTCTTCAGTTTCTTCTTACTAGTATTTCAACACCTCTTTGCCCGTGAAGTTTTCGTTTGTTTTCCCGTGAAGTTTTCGTTTATTTTCCCGTAAAGTTTTCGTTTATTTCCCCGTTAAGTTTTCGTTTATTTTCCCGTAGAGTTTTCGTTTGTTTTTCCCGTAGAGTTTTCGTTTATTTTCCCCGTAAAGTTTTCGTTTGTTTTCCCGTAAAGACTTCGTTTATTTTTCCGTAAAGTCTTCGTTTATTTTCCCGTAAAGTCTTCGTTTATTTTCCCGTAAAGTCTTCGTTTATTTTCCCGTAAATTTTTCGTTTTTTTTTTTCTGTAAAGTTCTCGTTTATTTTCCCATAAAGTTTTCGTTAATTTTTCCGTAAAGTTTTCGTTTATTTTCCCGTAACGTTTTCGTTATTTTCCCATAAAGTTCTCGTTTATTTTCCCGTAAAGTCTTCTTTTACTTTCCCGTAAAGTTTTCGTTTATTTTCCCCGTCAAGTCTTCGTTTATTTCCCCGTAAAGCCTTCGTTTATTTCCGTAAAGTCTTCGTTCATTCTCCCGTAAAGTTCTCGTTGATTTCCAATCAGTTTCCTTTTAAACGGCAGGGAGAGTTTCACTGTTCGGACTAATTGAGGGATGACGCTGGTGACCTACTGGGCACCATCCAGTCAGCACGCTGTCCCAGGTCAGGCCACTCCCTGCATCTGTTTTTGCTTTTACCAATGAAAGTGAGGGTATCGTGCTGCCCTGCCCTTCCTTTCGCCATCGTTCGGTTCCTAAGGGAAACTGGTTTTGCATGAACTCCTAAACACACGGGCACGCACGTACATACATGCTTATAGAAACACACACACACTATATATATATATATATATATATATATATATATATATATATATATATATATATATATATATATATATATATATATATTGGTATTTGGGCATATCTTCCCCTTTATGCAATTTCTGTTGAAGTCAGTGGCATTGTTCGCAGATACTATCTTCTTATCAAGAGTCTGGATCAGTCTGGACTGATTCAAAGTCTGCGAATAATGCCATTGACCTCAATAGAAAATGCTCGCGTATGTATGTATGTATATATATATATATATATATATATATATATATATATATATATATATATATATATATATATATATATATATATTTCATTCTGTTATATCAGTTATATCAGCCAATAGAGAGACACACTGTTCTCAAGTCGACTAAGAAATCTCAGCTGGCGTGGCGATAAAGGCACGGCCACTGACGTCCATTCGTAATTGGGCAGTTTTATGGCGATGGATTAGCGAAAGGTAGAAGAAGAGTTTGGAAAAACAGGAGTTGAGGAAGAGGGAAAAAAAAAAGAAAGGTAAACTGGTCTTGAGCAAGCTCGAGACTAGGTCATGGACGCAACTGTTAGCATAAATTATGTGTTCCTGCCGATATAAAGGCGAAAGATCACTCCTAAAGAAGGCGACGAATGCAAGTTTGAGCAGAGGCGTTTATCGGTCTTGGGTCTAGAGTCAAGCGGCGGGCGGATGCTGATCTTCCGAGTGGGTCTAGGGAAGGATCCGAAAAAAAAACCGGTGTATGATTAGGCTCGTAATTTCCGGAAAGCACCATTTTATTTATTTTTTTTTGTTTTTTGTTTTTACTTCCGTGTCTGGGACAACCTGTGTTCAGAACGGTACCTGAATATTCTATAAATCTGCATCCTTATCGGGTTATCGCTGTCTGCGCACCTCGCGCGGTACACTGTAGGCATTCCTCAAGTTCTTTGCAGCGTCCATTCGGCCCCTATCTTCAACTTCTTTCATTCCTTTTTACTGCACCTCCGCTCATATTATCTTCTACCGTCTTACTTTCCACCCTCTCCTAACAATTATTTCATAGTGCAACTGCTTTGAGGTTTTTCCTCCTGTTACACCTTTCAAACCACCTCTACTCTCAAGTTTTCCCTTCAGTGCTGAATGACCTCATAGGTCCCAGGGCTTAGCCTATGGCCCTTTTATATTCTAATTCTAATTCTGTAAATTTGCTCCGTGGATCATTTCAAGAACTTTTTCCCAGAATATTCATCTGTAAAATTTTGAGATTCATCTTGTCACACTGACCTCATTCGGGCAGACAGCCATGTTGGACCCATACCACCAACTGTCCAGCGAGCTGGTTGATGACTCAGCCGACACTCTTATAGTATTCTTATAGTACCCCATGATATATTTATTGCCTGTTCGGGCCTGCGTCATCTTTCACCATCGTTTTGGTTTTTGTCATTTTATGCTCCCTCGTCGTTATCTTTGTTTTATTTCTGGAAGTTGGGCGTTTTCTTTGACGTTATAATATTCCAGTTTACTTTGTTCCATGGACTGTTTCTGTTTTGAAAAGAATGACAGAACTGTTCCTTTCTGAATGATGCATTGAATGATAAGACATATTGATGAGTATCCTGCTTATCATATAGTGCTCAATAAAGTAGGCCTATGCATATATATGTGTGTATATATATGTATATATATATATATATATATATATATATATATATATATATATATATATATATATATATATATATATGTGTGTGTGTGTGTGTGTTATAAGAAAACACCCAAGTGTTTTGGTGATAACTCATAGGTGTAAACAGAGGAGAAAGGCAAAGTTGCAAAAACTTTAAATAATTTTTACGAGTTACAACTTGACACTGTAAGAGATTAGCCTCCCCCCCCCCTCTCAAGCTTCGCTCTTTAGTAAACTCTGGCAGCGCATCCTATAACTCAATGAGTAACGAAAATAATAAAAATAAACGCTTCTGAAGTACTGCAGTTATTCGATGCATGTTGATACCGATAACTTCCAATGAATTTTTAACAAAGGACTAGAACAGTTTCAGTACCTTCGTTAATACACTTGTCATCATCATCAGACAATATCTGGGCCGAGGGGTCCACGAGGAGAGTACGACACTTGACCACTTGACGGCTGATTTTGTGAAAGGATGTTTCGCAACTTTATGGCGGTCCGAGTAAAAAAGACAAAAATCTTGCTAGACCGAAATAATGGTTGCATGATTAGGCTGCTGGGTGGTTAGGGGTCCATCCTCCTCTTGCTTCCTTCGAGAAGAAGAAAGGTGACTTGTATGCCTTTCGGGAACTTGTAATCTCTCTCTCTCTCTCTCTCTCCCTTATATACACTGACCTGAGGGGTCGTTATATAGGTGTATTTTTTATTCTTGGTGATGAAATCAGTTGTGGAGATAGTATTACAAATTAGCCCCTGCAATATAAAAGAGAGGGAGCGGTCGGTTATGAATATTAAGCGAAACGAGTCGGCGCTGAAGTTTGAAAAGCGGTGGCGAAATGAACGAACAGTATCGTCTGAAGAGGAAATGGCTTGATTCCCTGCATATTGCGTCGACCACGCAGAAATCCGAATCATATCCTGTCAACGTGAAGTTCATCCACAGAAATCCGAATCATATCCTGTCAACATAAAGTTCATCCAGGACCCCAAATTTCCGCGGAAACGACCCGAAGGCCGCAGCTAAATTGGGACGTTTCATATATCAATTTCGCGCCCCTCCGTCAAAGAACACGAAGTGTTATGCAGAACGCATCGATGATCTTCCTGTTAATTCAAGGCCAGCCCATGCAGTACCACTCTCTAGTTTACGCATATTACGGCGGATAGATGATGTGAAGGTGAATGACTACCTCTGGAGTGCTTCTCAATCATCGCTGCTTTTGGCGCCGCTCTGTTGCTGGAATTGACCCGAAGAGTTGCATTGTGCTGCCGTTTTGGAATTAGTTTTTGCGTGCGGGGAAAATTATAGCCTGTCCTTCAAGCCGGTAGTCGGGCGTGTCTGCGAGACGATTGAATGGCTTCGGAACAACAGCATCATATAAGGAGATCTTCATCTTCCAATCGGAAAAAGAAAATGATTTTGTGATGTCTTCTCGACGTCGCGAGTCTTCAAGAAACCTTTCGCGCCTTGCAAACCCTGGCACGTTCTGATGCTAAGAATGCCGATGCTGGTGATAGCACAGGTTACCTAGTTGGTAATCTACGCCTGGAATTCTTGTTTTTTTTTTTTAGCGCGCGTTGTAGAGGGAAAGAAATGATCCACATTCCAGGTCGAAGCCAGTGAATTGGTTGGAAAAGTTCAGTTCACGTGTTATGTAACTTCAGTAGTGAAAAGTAAGTGAATTTCGCCTTCTGTTATCTAAAATCTAGAAGCTATTCCGTCGTGGAAACTTGATCTGGTGTGAAGGAAGACTCTAAAATGAATTCTCTTCGGTAAGAATGGATAACTCGACTACCTATCGTTTAGCAGTTATCTTGGCACAACGAAACCAGTTTAGGAAGTATGGTGGATATTGCTGTAACGGCAGTTGATTCGTTCTTCAATGGACGCTAGCAATATTCAACATTAAGGCTTATATCTTGATTATTAAGAAGTACGTAATCGCAGTAAAGCTCTGAAAATTGCGAGAGAAGGGACATTTTGAAAAAGGCATTATGAAAAGTTTGTCAGTGCCATTTAGCTAAGACACACACACTCACATATATATATATATGTATATATTGAGTGTGTGTGTGTGTATATATGTATATATCTTACACATTACCACAGGTGAAAAATAGGAGACGGTATATTTTTCACCTGTGGTGATGTGTGATAAATGAATCACGTACGAAAGTAATTATAATCATATATAAATTATATATATATATATATATATATATATATATATATATATATATATATATATATATATATATATATATATATTACTAACAGGCCATCATTCAAACTGGATGGTATCTAGCAGATATATTTATTTGAAAAAATAATGCATAGAACAATTGTGTAAGTGATAAAGTTTATATATATTTACACACACACACACACACACACACACACACACACACACACACACATATATATATATATATATATATATATATATATATATATATATATATATATATACATACATACATACATACATATAGGCCTATAAATGTGTACATTAGTGTGTGCCTGTACATTCGTTCGTGATGAAAAATGACTGTACGATCCCAGCGTAGGTGAGGCTTACAGAATGAGTAATGCTGCTTTATGCGTCTTGTGTCATTCACTTAATGACTTCTTCGATGTCGGTGACCCTGGTAGTTGTGACGCCAGATAACCCTCAATTAATCAATCATTTAATGACTGTACGGATCTTCATTCGTGCAGATTTTGTTTCCGCCGTGAAACGATGCGTATAGAACTCCACACGTGCGACCTGTCGATCGTTCGACTTGTTATCGTGACCCGTCCCTTGTCACCTGATGTAACGAGAAACAGTACCAGTGACTGGTCACTGATGTAACCAGAAACATTACCAGTGATAGATCACCTGAGGCAACGAGAAACATTACCAGTGATTGATCACCTGATGTAACGAGATACATTACTAGTGATAAATCACCTGAGGTAACGAGAAACATTACCAGTAATTAATCACCGATGGTAACGAGAAACATCTTCTTCTTCTTCTTCTTTTTCTTTTAACGTGCTTTTATTCCCATTTTTTGTATGGGGTAAGCACGATGCACCAGTCATTAATCACCTAGGGTAACGAGAAACATTACCAGTGATTGATCACCTAGGGTAACGAGAAACATAACCAGTCAATGATCACCTGACGTAACGAGAAACATTACCAGTCATTGATCACCTGACGTAACGAGAAACATTACCAGTCATCGATCACCTAGGGTAACGAGAAACATTACCAGTGATTCATCACTAGAGAAACGTTACCCGTCATTAATCACCTAGGGTGACGAGAAACATTACCAGTGATTCATCACTAGAGAAACGTTACCAGTCACTAATCACCTAGGGTGACGAGAAACATTACCAGCGATTGATCACCCAGTAAAGAGAAACATGACGAGCGATTCACCACCAGAGGTACCGAGAAACATTACGAGCGATCAGGTAGCAACGGTGGGTGTTGGAAACCCCTCCCGTTCCTCGAACGAAGCGCCGCCGGAAACAATCAAGCGAACGTAGTTAGTCGCATCACTTATCCTGCAACTAAACCGTAGGCGTTTTCTGCCATTAATACAGTACAGTACCTCGGGGAATGTCGACCGGACGTCCGTCCTCGTGAACGAAGAGGCGCCGTTTTGTTGTCGTCAATGACACGCCATCCGTCATCCGATTTTTCTCTATTGCTGTTATTTCACTTGCCAGATTTCATTGTCACGTCTTGTCATAGATTAGTGCCTGTTATCGGAGGGGGTTGAGGTCTTTTTCACCTTTCCTTTCTCATCGGTGGCGTAGCCGCTTGCATTCCATCAGTGGGGGTGCCAAGGTGGGGGCAAGATATTTTTTGGGGGTGCCTAAGAAAATTACACCAGAATAACGTGCCAACTCTGTAATTAGTAAAATATACTGTTCTCGAATGTGTATATCCATGTGGTTGAAGGAAAATAATGTATAGTATTAATAATTAGTAAACCTGTAATTGAAATTACAGAACTCAATTTTCAATTAATTTTCAACTCTTACTGTATGCAGATGTATCAAATACTGTAATGTAAATTTCCTCACAACCTTATATTGAACACTAGCCTAATTTCTATCATCAAGTTTTAATGTTCAACTATAGTATAAGATCCTTGTCATGTAAATATATCAAAGTGGTGCATCTCATCAATAACACAGAGGACTTATGACCCTCAAAACCTCTTCAAAATTTCAACCTGCCCCATTCCCCTCATCTTCATCATCTCTCCCTCGAATGTAACTCTAAGCAGCAATAGCAAATTGCGTTGCACTTATTCAAAACTGTAACTATAGTTTCAATCACTTCATACTTACGTTGATAGCATTAAGTTGGATCAGAATATATCATGATAATTATTCTACAACACCAGTGTATATATATGTATATATATATATATATAGACACATAATTATGATTATAATTATATACATGTCTGTGTGTAAGAGGAGAGCAGATGAATCGTGCGTATTCCCAAGCTTAGAACAACTTTACATGACTTATGTTTTAATGATACTAAAGTTCCCGCATGTAATGGCGATAAAATGCACAAATACAAGGTATAATTCGATCCCGGAAGGTTTTAGATATCCGTCAAAATATTTGAGTAATCAGCAGCGTGCAAAGTTCAGAGATTTCGTCGGGACTGAGTTCACAGGAAAAAGATGTCAGTGAAAATTCTCGGTAACCGATTTTCATTCTTCGTCAGCTGATGCAGATGGTCTCATCCAAGAAGTTAGCCTTACGAGCCAGTTCAGTAGCCGTATAATTTTCATTCTTTTTCATTTTCATTTGAAGTTTTTATTTCGGCATGAATAATAAAACGTCCGCAGACTCACGTGTTGATTTGTTTTGATATGCGAAGACCAATGAGACGGCATCCCAGTGCCCTTAGATCGTGCCCGAAGGTCACAGCAAAGAAAGGATGGGAGATTAAGAGCAGAGGAAAACGAAATTGGGTAGAGTATTCCAAAGCCTTGCTGTGGTGGGGATGAAATCATCCACGAACCCGGAAGTCCGAGGCCTACTGAGAACGTTGCTAGATAGTTTATTAGAATGATCCTAATGGATATTTGTGTTATGATTCATGTGCAGTTTTTGGTTGTAGTAACAGAATGATGACAATACGAGTATTATTTTTTCTGACTCAAAATACAGTGATTTTATATTTTGCCATCATCTGTGTACACGTATTACCCCAAAAAGACCAATAATGCCTTTCCTATTTCATTCCGGAATTCTTTTGTCAATGCCTGCCGTATACTGGATGTCATTTTATGTTCTCATTTTGTACACTTAATAGAAATTTTGTTGTTTTATTTCCTGGAAAAGGTTTCGTCTTTGCATGGTGAGTAATAATCTCAGAAATGCCCGAAGTAGTTGTTTTTTTTTTTTTCTTTAGCACAATACGTCGCGGATACAAAACCCATTATTTTGTTTTTATCGCTTCGTAAATGTCTTTTAATCCGGATATTTCTACTATGTGCAAGATTCCTGTCTGAATGTCGCTAGCACGACCAAGGGCTGGCATCGTTTCCGCTTTGACGCCGATTCGTAACCGGCGTCAAAACTTGTATTACATCGGTTTTTTGGGGGGGGCTTCTTGGTCTACCCAAAGTTATGTAGCCGATGAAACTCTCGTCACTGCTGTGCTTGCACATTTGACTCTTGATGTAGATCAGTCGTTCCTGTTAGTACTTTAGCCAATTTTTTTTATGTATTAAAAGGTCTTGTTATCGAAGCCCTATTGCTTTTGAACTTCTTAGTGCGGTCTCGAGTTCAAGCCTCGCTTATAGCTAGGTAGATTTCACTGGTAACGCGACCTTATCCTCGCTGTGACCTAAGGATAGCGTGTTTGGAGGCGCCCTTTGGTCTACCTGCTGAGCCGTCAGCAACCAGTTCCTGTTTCCCCTAGTGCCAGCTTGGGTACTGATATGTGTATACATTTGGTTTCAGTGATGCACATACATGTCTTAAACATTCGAGAGCCGTATTTTTGTAATCTCTGTTTTATGTATTAATCGTCCGAGAAAATCTCTTATTCCACTGTTGGCACAGTAGGGAGGAATGTACCTTGAGGTTAGTCGAATGTGGTGGGCCGCAACCTTGTAAGGGAGAAGGGAATTAGGCGAGTATTCTCATCCCAAAAAGGTCTTTCTGACAACCTGAAGGTTAAACAAAGGAGAACCACCTATTCTAAGGTGACAAGGCACATAGTTGTGTGATTGGTAGCATCCTCTCTTACCGTGTGAGGGGACCCAGTTTCGACTTTTCGTCAAGGGAGGGCGAATTGGAACGTTTTGTCGGAAAATCATCATACCTATGTTGACCTGATTGGTGAAGTAAGTACCCGGGATTTAGACGGCTGTAGAGCTTGGAAACTGGGATCAGTATTACAGTATAGGGCTCGCAGCCCCATTTTAAAACTTGCCAAGTCCAAGAGGACTAATACACACGGACACAGTATACACACACACATATATTATACATATATATATACACATATATACTGTATATATATTATATATTAATGAATATACACTTTCATGAATAAAGTATTATGAGCTGAAGCCACTGGGAAAGTTCAAAACGGAACGACACCGTGCCAAGTAGCCAAGTACTTTCGTGTATTTTAACACATCCCCGGGGCACAAGAAAGTACTTGGCAGTCTGTCGTTTCATTTTGAACTTTCCAAGTGGCTTCGGCTAATAAACAAAATCACGCGCTTACTTTTGTGATTTCTTAGTATGAAATAAGTACGTGAACCAAAAAAGTAAAAAAAAAAATCTTAAGAACTCAAGAAACGTAGATAAGGAAACAATAAAGATGACCCGGCAGGAAGAGTGAAAAGGCGACGCGTTGAATTCAAACTGATCCCTGATCGATGGACAGATTGACCTTCAGAGAAGCGTTTTCATTTCCGCATCTTTGTCCTGTTGAACAATGGACTCCAATTCAAGTTCAGATTGTCTTGAAGGCAAGTAGAATACTTGTTTTATTTCTTTTAGACGGTGAGGTAGGTTTTTCTTGAGAATTTTTTTTCTATCACTACCAATAAGTGCGTCTGTCTTTCCTAGATTCCAATCGATTATGTTATGCAAGATCCGCTCGCCTTGCCATCTTGCCCCAAGGACAATCAGTTTTGTGGCGACGACGAGTGAGGTGGGATGGAAACTAAACCGTATTGGTATTTACCATTGCTGTTGTTAAAAAAAATCATAGGTACTTGTTTTCGGGTGAATAATGAGAAAGTTTCACAAGAGCTCTCGTGCATTTTACAATATGGATCTGTAAAAACTAGATTTTAACCGGATATTTTAGAGGCGTTATGGTGTTTTCCTATTAATGCTATTATGGTGAAAATCATCATCATTATTATTATTATTATTATTATTATTATTATTATTATTATTATTATTATTATTATTATTATATACGAAGTGATTTCTTTCATATGAAGCAGAACAAATAGATAAAAACCCTAGGTTGTGGTAAGTAAAACATGTAACATACAAGTTTGAATGCTGAATGTTCACCCAAAAATAATCTGTGTTCTACAATAAAAACCTTAAAGGGAGAGGCTCCCTTCACCGACAGGCCAGCCAGCGATTCTCATCGCGAGGAAACACCCGAAGTTTTTGACGTCGTATCTGAGGAAAGTTTCGACAGGATATATATACATCAGAATAAAAAGTCTTCAGAGAGACGCCGCCTTGACGAGCAAAACATTCGAATTTGTCGAGATGAAATCTAAACGACGACAGTGAAAATTATGACGAATAACTGTTGGTCGTAGATCATGAGAGAACGGGGAATTTTTCCGAAGACGTTGTAGATGTGGATAATATAGGAAACTGTGCTGGGTACACGAATTTCAAATAAAGTTATTTATAAAAGAGGCTTTTAGGATTTGAATATGATCTTTAAACTGTTTGATACCAGAATTTTTTTTTTTTTTTCACAACCAAACCTCTAGTGTGTGAATATTATTCAATTCGCTGCTCCTGTGAATACCAGTATTTGCATTAAAAAAAACTTTCGTAATTACCAGACTTCTATGACCTTTGTTGTTGTGACGCCGTTTCATGATCTTCTACAGTATAATCCTAGCATACAAAAATTTGACATAACATTCTTTCAGGCTAGGCTACATCGTTAATAGATGATTCTCTCTCTCTCTCTCTCTCTCTCTCTCTCTCTCTCTCTCTCTCTCTCTCTCTCTCTCTCTCTCTCTCTTTGTGTGTACGTTTGTGTGTTGTACAGGAGACCGAGTGATAAGTCTCCTGCCACGTGAGACACATTCTGTCCGCCCTCAGATCTTTAAAACTACTGAGGCTAGAGGGCTGCAAATTGGTGAGTTGATCATCCACCCTCCAATCATCAAACTTACCAAATTGCAGCCCTGTAGCCTCAGTAGTTTTTATTTTACTTAAGGTTAAGTTAGCCATGCTCGTGCATCTGGCACTTACAGCAGCCACCACCGGGCTGTGGCTGAGAGCTTCATAAAGCATTATACGCCGTAGAGAAACTCGATTGCGCCGAGCAAATTTTTTACTTGTTTATATTGATTTCGGTGTTTTTGAAAACTGTTATATGTCGCTGTTGTATAAATCTGATCACATCACTTTTTAGAAGTTATATAATGTTTTTATAACATCTACGTACTCGGCAAAGTTTCCAACTCATGGTCCATAAATTTGACAGACATACATATCCAAGTATTTGACCACCGTCTGAAAATTTTTAGTTAGAGCACGTTCTCGAGAGTGCACGTGTGGCTGAAAATATTTGGGGACACTTGGATATTTATATTAAGCTACACCAAATCGTAAAATTAAAGTAGAACACCGTTTGAGACGATCAAGTGGTATCCTTTTCAGTGAGACATAATATTCTGGCTGATCCTAGAAGTTCAAATTGAAATCTACAGTTCTGAGAGGACAAATTTTTTCTAAAATTTCTTCTTCACAATTCGAAACAGCCCCTAGCTGCAACTACTTTCATTCATTTTACTGTGCCTCCGTTCATATTCTTTTTCCTCCATCTTACTGCCCACCCTCTCCTAACAATTGATTCATAGTGCAACCGCGAGGTTTTTCTCCTGTTAAACCTTTCAGACTTTTACTCTCACTTTCCGTTTCAGCGCTGAATGGCCTTAGTTGCCCCAGTGCTTGGCATGTATGCCTAAAATCTGTAAATTAATCAATCAATCAACAGCCCCCAAGACGCCGCTGTTCGTGCTTCGGTACCACTCGACTTTGTAGAACCCTAATAGTTGTAAACCATGGATGTCAGCAGATTCATCCTGACTTTTTTGTGCAAGGGGTCGATCATCATTTATCATGTTTGGACCTCTCACGTTAAACCACGTGAAATGGACTGTTTTAGCGTCTGTTTGGTATACGGTGCTATGTATTTTACTTTGTATAGGATTTAGTTTTTCCAGATAGTGCGTTTGTAGGGTGCTTTATCGCAGTGTACTTTGAGAGAAGTCTGCAAATTTACACGACATCAAAGCTTTAAAAAGATTTGTGATTTGCTGAATTGATATTTCTTCCTCGTCCTTTATATTTAATATTATATAGGCTTGCAATGCATTTAGTGATTTTCATTGGTGTATATAAAACCTTTAAAGAAATGGCTTCGCGGAGACATTTTCAGTCTATATGGTGTAACTGGTCTTCTTTCGCGATTTTACCATTTTGTGGGATACAAGAGAACTCGCAAAATTCCACGATGGGGTCACAGGGACAACGCGTATAAGAACGAAGGAAAAGAGAACAAGAATATAAGTGGTCCGGTGTGGAAAAAACAGGTTTAGTTGAGAAAAGGCTTGAGATCACTTGAAGTTCAGTTGCGTAACAGAAGAGATATCTCGCGAGAGCTCGGAAAGAGGTGGGGTAGTAGCAATAACACGCGTTAATAGAAGAGATCTCGCGAGAGCTCTGAAGTAATAGCACTGCCTAGAGGGTGATTACGAACTTCAGGGAGAATGGAAGGTTGTTTTACGAGGAAGCCAAAGCAGAGAGAAAGGTTAACGAGTAAATGGATGTCAAGAGTGAGGTGTGAATGGAGACACGGATTCCTGGGTCAGTGAGTGTTTTGGAGATTTAATGAATGTGAGTGATGGAAGAGAGGCGGAAGTGAAGTGGCACGAGAGTGGAAAGGGTTGGTGAAATGTTGAGAATGCTTGACTAAGTGACTCCTGAGGGTGGAAGTAGGGCGATTTGGAGGCTGTTGAAAGGAAATTAAAGATGAAAAGTTGTGGTATGTTGGTGATAGTGTGATTGAATGTTTGCATGAAGGAAGTTTATGGAGGAGTACGTCAGAATAATAATTGTTTTTTACTTAAGGTGAAGGTGATATGGACGATTATAAGAATTACAGGGACACTGGTTTATTTAGTCTTCTAACGAAGATTCTGACTGAGAAGGTAAGTTCGGTGAAACAAGGATTGATAAGGGAAAAGCAAAATGGTTTTAGGCAAAGAAGGCTCTGTGAAGGACGAGCATTTATTATGCAACAGTTATGTCAGGAGTTGAAAGTAAAGGAAAAAAATGGACGTAGTATACATGGGCCTAGAAAATCTTATCATACGATAGATTGACAGGAAGTGTGTACAGGCTATTAAGAAAGCTTGGTTTAGAATTTGACTTGCTGATAACAAAAGTGATTGACTCATGTAGGTATTTGAAAGTTAACATAATGGATGATGGTAGAAGGCCAAGAGATGTTTCAGGGAATTGGTGAAGGGAGAAAAGTATCACGGGGTGTTTAAAAGACTGGGTAGAGATTTCGATTGTTTGCGGACGCCAAGGTAGGCATGTAATTAAGGATTGTTGAGCTACCTCTCCTTTATGGAATCATGATATGGTCGTTGACTGCAAATGGAAGAAAAGATAGAAGGTAGTGTGATCAACACTTTGGATGTTATGTGGAGTAAGAAGAATTGAAATGGTGGGAAATGTGATATACAAAGATGTAATAAGCTTAATGTGAGTGAAAGGATGGATCAGAGTATTCCGAGATAGTCTGCTCGTGTGGAAAGAATGGACGACGACATGTAGGTGAGAAATTGTATATTTTCGAGCTTTTAGGAGGAAGAAGAGGAAAACCAGGAAAATATTGGATAGATGCAGTAAAAGGGATTCAGTACAGGAAATAAAGGGTCATAATATCCATGAAGAAGGAGAGTGCATGGAAGGGAGAGGTGATTTGCGCAGTGCGTGGAGGGTCGGTCGTCTGTGCGCTTCTGATGAGTCTTTTTTTTTCGATGTTTTCTGCGCAGGGGTTCATTCATGGCTCAGCAGTTAAAGTATGTATGCGCCTGAAACTGGTGTATTATTTTATCAGTGAAGCCATCCCTTGTGAATGGAAACGGCTGGATGTGAAAAAGTACACACACATACACACCCATTTATATATATATATATATATATATATATATATATATATATATATATATATATATATATATAAATGTGTGTGTGTGTTCAAGCATAACTGCTCATGCCCTGTTACTTCAGTTGCATTGATAAAAGGCTGAATAAGTGCAGTGCCATCAGTGAAGTTCAAATTTGCTCCAGCCTGCAGTGTTTGTTTTTATATATTATCCAAACTTCATGTACCTGAGTCCCAACAATCATATCTGCTCGAGTGGGTTTCCTTCTACTTAACTGCATTATGGGTCGTTTTCGAATTCCTATGTCCATGCACACTAAGAAAGCAAGATTAAAATGGCTGCAAAGGATAGCTCTGCGTGAGAAAATACTCATCGGAACTTGAAAAGAAAAATTACGGGCACGGCGCGATGATTGAAAATCTGTTACGGAATGCAAATATTTCCTCGACGTTTCTAGCTAAATCGAATGACAACCGTCACGGTTTCAGTTGCAGTTCACGACACTAAGGTCGCTGAGGAGTTGTGATATGCTTTTGTAAGAGAGAGAGAGAGAGAGAGAGAGAGAGAGAGAGAGAGAGAGAGAGAGAGAGAGAGAGAGAGAGAGAGAGAGGGAGGCTTGTGCAACTAAATCGAGAGAGAAAGAGAGAGAGACTTGTGCAACAACTAAATCGAGAGAGAGAGAGAGAGAGAGAGAGAGAGAGAGAGAGAGAGAGAGACTTGTACAACTCAGTCGCGAGAGAGAGAGAGAGAGAGAGGCTTGTGCAACTAAACCGAGAGAGAAAGGGAGAGAGACTTGTGCAACAACTAAATCGAGAGAGAGAGAGAGAGAGAGAGAGAGAGAGAGAGAGAGAGAGAGAGAGAGAGAGAGAGAGAGAAACAGGCAGACACACTCGTACAACTAAATCGCATAATAAACACCCACGACTCTAACAGCGTTAAATGTAAGAGCTTACATACAAATTATTGATAATCCCATTCAAGTGGATTTGAGAGAGAGAGAGAGAGAGAGAGAGAGAGAGAGAGAGAGGAGAGAGAGAGAGAGAGAGAGAGAGAGAGAAAGACCGACATTATAAACTCACAGAGATATTATGGTGATGGGCGGAGGACCGTTTTCCATGTCAGTGATTTGTCGGTTCAGTTTTTTAAATTTTTTTACTTTTTTATCCCGATTTTTTTTTCCTGTGTGCGACCTCGCATGGCCAATGATCGTTGGAATGCGGTGTTTTTTGCGATAATTAGGAGGCTGCTATCTGTCGTTCAGTTGCGTTTACTCGCCCATTTCCGCGTCAGTATGTTTTCCGTTGATTTATTTTTCATTAAAGCATGTATCAGTCGTTCCACCTCAACTGAGAGTTCAGTTTTGCGTTCGTGAATTGTACACCTTACATTGTTTCCAGTGCTCTTGATGGGATGATATTATAAGACTTTCACGATGTTTTTATGAACGATAAAAAGATTCCTTTTAAATGTTTTTACGAAGGATAAAAAGATTTCTTTTAAATGTTTTCCATTATCTTTAACATTGTTGAAAATGCAGATAACGGTGCAGTGGTCAATGCAATGACTCTGCGTTGCCTAGTTGTGGTGGAAACAAGAAGAAAGAGGAAAAATGAAAATCTTGACATTAGAATTTCCCTCGATTTCAATGAAAATTAAAGCACACACACACACACACACACTGTTTGCCTGAGGAGAGAGACAGTTCGGTCTCTGAAATATAGCCTGTATTTTTCCACATTTTGGCGTTTCTATGGGCTCCCTTACATTTAATGGAATTCTGTTTTAACAGAAAATATTTCACAGATATATATATATATATATATATATATATATATATTATATATATATATATATATATATATATATACATATACATATATATATATATATATATATATATATATATATATATATATATATATATATATATATATGCGTGTTTTTGTGCATGTGTTTATCACCCTATTGTTATGTTACTTAACTGCGAAAATGGCATATTTTAGAATGTGATTTTACAGTTATTATTCATCTTCACCATTGTGCCTGCATTCCGATTACGGATGCATTCAGATATTTTGATATTCGTCGGCAAAATGAAAATATGGAAATACTGGTTTTGGAAATAAACAAATAATCATGTTCGAAATGAATTCCTCCTTGATATGTTGATCAAACTCCAGAATTCTTGGATCAGATCTCAATAGAGAGTTGATAATAATAATAATAATAATAATAATAATAATAATAATAATAATAATAATAATAAAACGTATTTACTGCCTCCGTTACATTTCAGAAATGGAAGTTACAGTACTGTCTTTATTGTTTGTAGGTGTCGTTCTGATCAGAATATTAGAATAAATATATATATATATATATATATATATATATATATATATATATATATATATATATATATATATATATATATATATATATGTATACACACACACACACGTCGCCCAATTACAGAGCAGGAATTATGCCAATGACGTAAGAAGCGCCACTCTACAATTCAGAGCCGAACAATGAGGAAACCATCGAATAACCGGACAATCACCTCAGGAAATGAGATTCAATTACGGCGTCCTTTATGCGGACGGCAAATTGCTTGTAAACACAGGAGATGTGAGTCTCCGTGGGCGAGATTGGATGCCACGCGCTTGCCGACCGTAAAATTTCCCAGCCTCTTGAATGCTCCAGAAATTCGAGGCTGAGTCTCGTTTAGCTTCCTGTTCAGTTTGTTGTCTCTGAGGTGGATGCGAAGTTTTATAGCCCTGATTGTTCGGTGCTTGCCGTTTTCAGGAGCTGGTGGTCACTAGCGGATCCAGGGTTTTTGGGGTTGGGGGGGGGGGGGGGGGGAAGCCCACCTGGGCACGTGCCCCACCTTGAAAAATAATGATAAAATAGTAATATTGAGGATTTAGATAATAATAGCATAAATGAATATAGAAATGGGAAAAAATAAAAACTAGATTAAAGGAATAATATATATATATATATATATATATATATATATATATATATATATATATATATATATATATATATATATATATATATATATATATGTATATGTATGTATATATATGTATATATGTATATATATATATGTGTGTGTGTGTGTGTATAATATGAAAATTAGTGGCCCCTCCTGAAATTTTTCTGGAGCCGCTAGCGCTGACGATACGCGAAAGGTATTGCTGCTTCTGCTTCCTTGCGGTCAGGGTGAAAATGTGTTTTGCTTGAATCTGCTGACCAGCTCTCATCTTCATTTTCGTCCTGAGTCAGCATATGAGTTGCATGATTCTTTAGCGGCTGCGCAGTGCTGCCAAAGAAGGCGCAGTGGCATTCAGTTTTCGCAAGGATTGCGCTGCTTTGGTCTGGCGTTTGTGTACTGCATTTTAGCATTGCAGAGTTGTGTTAGGCTTTAGAATAAGTCTACTTCACAGTAGTAAAAAGAATTTTTAAATTTGACGAATCGTTACACAGAATGCGCAACTTTATACGAGATGTTTCAACTACTGCGCAGTTAAGCGGAAATGAATTAGAATGTAATCTTCGAGTAAATCATTAAACTTAACAAGAGGATTACTGACAAGTGTAAACAGTATATTAGTATGGGAAACGAATGAATAATATATTTTCGTATAAAAATCTAAATGAATTAGAATGTAATCTTCGAATAAATCATTAAACTTAACAAGAGGATTACTGACAAGTGTAAACAGTATATTAGTATGGGAAAAGAATGAATAATACATTTTCGTACAAAAATCTAAATAATCAAAGCACAAACGAATGCTCAGCAAGAAATAGTTCACCAGAGGTTTTTTATCATTTCCCCAGGCAGTAGACTTTAGCAGTTGACCTATGAGAGGGGTCAGCTAGTGGCATTTACTGTACTTGCGAAATTTGCCTTCTATAAGGAAACCACTATGCCATTTACATATCGAACCTTGATTGCCTGATTTTGTGAGCAAAAGACTCCGGTCTTATTTTTTTTTTTTTTTTTCTTTTAATAGTTATGACTATAAGAGTCTCTTTGCATAAGTGTACCATTACTTTCTCGTTGTCTTCGAAGGGCAAGGCGAGCGGCTTGGGACCTCTATGAAGACCAGGCCAGAAGGTTGCATGGGGTCGGCTATGGAAAACAGAGTGCCAACCACGCCTCATTAAAGAATGAATATGAGATCAGATGGAAGAACTTATATGAATTTAAAACTCAATGAAAAAAATAAAAGTCAAGCGCCTAAGAATTGATTAAACTGCCTCTCAAGAAAGGGGTGTAACGTCTCATGCAAAAGAAACAATAAGGAAAAGTACAAATGATTAAAGAAAGTGTAATAGAAAAAGAACCACAGATGAGAATTCAGCGTGAAGGAAGCGCTATGACCATCATGCAAACTTGAGGACGCGTGAATTTTGATTAATCACGACACAGGCTACCGTAGATCTTCATTCCACAAAGGAACTTATTTAAGTGATTCTACTCTGTCCTTTAGGCAAGAAATGTAAGCATCTAGGGGTCTGAACTCTCTCTGCCCGAAGCATATTTTGCCTGTAAATCCAAGCAATTATATATGTATATGTATATATATGTGTGTGTGTGTGTGTTTGTGTGTGTGAAGGAAGAAACCACAGTTCACGAAAAGAAAAAACACACTTAGACCGGATTTAGCTCACGATCTGCCAGTTGAATAGCCTTGCTACATTGACTACTCTGCCCGAAAAATTTTTGTCTGCCCAAATCTTGGTGGGAGGGGGGCTGCAGCACCCCCAGCCCCCCTGGCTCGTACGCCTATGCAGCCACATACAAAGGATATAAATATGTTCCAGTTAATGTGATTCAGATCCATGAAACAGTCTAAAAGAGACAAAAATCCCTTCACATCACAGAGACAAACTTTTCATAGTGTCACACAAATAAAAATCATAACTTCGTGATGAACTTCCAACTTCCTGATGAACCAAATTTACATTTTCATAAGTCCCCCTAATTGCACCCGCGCTGGGAACACACCCGGAATTCTGTCGGCTGTCGGCATGGCCATTTGGCCGGGGTTCTCCCTGTGCTTGCCCATGTTAAAACCCAAATGATTTTGGCAATCTCATTCCAACTACGGTCTGGCTAAGAGGGCAGTGTGGACATTGATGAACATTGTGCTGAAAGGGTTACACAATGAGATAGCGCAGTAAAATACGTCTATATGTGTGTGTTTGTGTGCGCATGTGTGTGTGTTTATTTGTGTGTGTGTGTGTGTGGCATAATCGTTGTATGACACCTTTGCAAATTGACTTGAAAAGCAAAGATTCATCTCTGATTTGTAATTATTTCCAGAAAAATATAAAATGAAAACAGAGAGAGAGAGAGAGAGAGAGAGAGAGAGAGAGAGAGAGAGAGAGAGAGAGAGAGAGAGAGAGAAAGCATTAATGTCAATAGTCGAACAAGGGAGCGCTGGATTTTCCATCATGCAATGACATCATACCTCTTACGGTTAGTCTTGCACCAGGCTGTTTGCTGACGACTGAAATCTCATCATGGCGCGAGTTGATCTCTTCTAACCGACGCCTCCAGTTTAAGAATAGAAATCTGTCATATTGCAAAAGACTATTGAAGGGCCAGGCTATAACGTCCGAGCGTAGCTTATTCCCTGTGGAGACAAGAAGAAAACGCAAAGGAGAGTGGGCTTACCCAGAGCACTTTATAGACCTGGCCTTTAAAATGTGGCTGTCTTTCTTTCTCACAGTCCTCTGCTGCAACCGTTATGGACAGGGTCAACAAGTGGGCCCCAAAGGGAAATTAGACGCAGAAAGAGGGACAAATCATTGAAGGAAGTGATTGATAAATAGAAACTAAAGCCGGTACACCTGAAATTCAGGAGGCTTCAACAGAGTGCAGGAACGAATTTGCTCCTCTTTTAAATATTTGGAGATCAGAAGATTCCACAACTGCTCTGGGCAAACTCTTTAGTTGTAGCCAAGATAAAACTCTTAGCAAACTGAGAGAGATGGTCATGGAAGCGTAAGGTGGAAGAGAATTCTAAAACTCGATAGCAGAGTAAAGGGGGACGAGGCAGCTCAAGATTCCGAAAATGAACTTGTAGATTCTAGGTCTAGATGCCTTTAAAACATAGTTTGCCGAGTCTGACAGATAATTACGGTCTGTTTCTTTCTACCGCAGATTCGTACTGATCTTGCACAATCGTTTTTTGTTGATGACAATCATGGGAAAAAGCGTTGAGTGTTGGTTGTGTATATTGTTGTAACCCGGTAAATAAGCTCTTTGAACTATTAGACTAGAGTTCTGCTTTGCTTCGCTCATGCCCAAAGGAAATTAGGATTTTTTGAGAAACTTTTTTTTTGTGCTCCACGCTATTTTTAACCATATGTATATTATCGAAGCTCTGTCTATTTCCAGAATAGCATAATTCCATCATAAACAATCACACAAACATGGTTTCATTTGCATACCAGAATTTACTGATGGTATGCAAACAAGAAATGTTCACGTACAACGGATAAACTACTGAAAAGCCAATTACCCTCACCATACATTCTTATTTTTTCCCCTAAATGGGAAACTTAAGTAGACTAGCATTTGACCAAGAAAAGCATATCATGCCCAACAGATTTTGGAATTGGATATAACTGTGATTTCTTTCGTCATTAGGCGCTGGTTGGTAGTGGGCGGGCGCGAGGTTTCCCCTGACTCGGTCTATCGGCTAGCGGTGGAGGCTCTCCAGACGAGCCAGATTCTTCTCGTCAAGGCCGGGCTCGTCCACAATGGCGAACAGGTCGCATCTGGAAAAGTGCGGCTCCAGCCAGGTCAGATCTCGGAAATTCTGCTTAAGGTAGGTCGTTTGTTTTGGTCAGATTACAACAAAAACATGTTTTCTTCCCGTGTTGTTTCTTTTTCTTTTCTAGGGACGAGGAGAAGAATAGCGTAGCCTAAGTGGAGTTTTGCGGTGGGCCCGAAAAACTATCATAGTTCAACTTGATTTTGTCTAATTTAGAAAATAAGACTTATCTAGCCATCAGGGCCTTGCTTTTTGTGTCGTCCCCAGGAAATACGTTTATTCAGAAGTATTTTTGTCCTTTTTTTTTCTTGTAGAATCATAGATTCCCGTTCAAAGCTTCTTAATTATTGTCCTTTAAAAGCCGTAGACTTATCTATCACCTCTCTTAAATTCCCGTTTAAAGCCTCTTAATTATCCTTTAAAAGCCGTAGACTTGTCTATCACCCCTCTCCAATTCCCGTTTATAGCCTCTTAATTATCCTTTAAAAGCCTTAGACTCATCTATCACACCTCTCTAATTCCTGTTTATAGCCTCTTAATTATCCTTTAAAAGCCTTGGACTTATCTATCACCCCTCTCAAATTCCCGTTTATAGCCTCTTAATTATCCTCTAAAAGTCGTAGGCTTATCTATCACCTATCTCCAATTCCCGTTTATAGCCTCTTAATTATCCTTTAAAAGCCTTAGACTTATCTATCACCCATCTCCAATTACCGTTTATAGCTTCTTAATTATCCATTAAAAACCTTTGACTTATCTATCACCCTTCTCCAATTACCGTTTATAGCTTCTTAATTATCCTCTAAAAGCCGTAGATTTATCTATCACCCATCTCAAATTCCCATTTATAGCTTCTTAATTATCCTTTAAAAGCCTTAGACTTATCTATCACCACTCTCAAATTCCCATTTATAGCTTCTTAATTATCCTTTAAAAGCCTTAGACTTATCTATCACCCCTCTCAAATTCCCATTTATAGCTTCTTAATTATCCTTTAAAAGCCTTAGACTTATCTATCACCACTCTCAAATTCCCGTTTATAGCTTCTTAATTATCCTCTAAAAGCCGTAGACTTATCTATCACCCCTCCCATATTCCCGTTTATAGCTTCTTAATTATCCTCTAAAACCCTTAGACTTATCTATCACCCCTCCCAAATTCCCATTTATAGCTTCTTAGTTATCCTCTAAAAGCCGTAGACTTATCTATCACCCCTCTCAAATTCCCGTTTATAGCTTCTTAATTATCCTTTAAAAACCTTAGACCTATCTATCACCCCTCTCCAATTCCCGTTTATAGCCTGTTAATTATCCTTTAAAAACCTTAGACTTATCTATCACCCCTCTCAAATTCCCGTTTATAGCCTGTTAATTATCCTTTAAAAAACCTTAGACTTATCTGTCACCCCTCTCAAATTCCCGTTTATAGCTTCTTAATTATCCTCTAAAAGCCTTAGACTTATCTATCACCCCTCTCCAATTCCCGTTTGTAGCTTCTTAATTATCGGTTAAAAGCCTTAGACTCATCTATCACCCCTCTCAGTTGTCTGTCCGTGATGAGCCCTCTCTTTCTGTTTTTAAGAAGACTGATTTTGCTTCAGTAATTTCAGTTGCAAAGGAGATTGCACATTGCCTGGTAAGAAAACAAATTCGCCTCGTTGATGTTAAATAGTAGAATTAGCCCGACTGTCTAGGTGTACCGCCCTTTGAAAACATAAGGGATTCTCTAGTTTTAGACAGAACACCAACTAACAAAGAATTCAGAGAACAAGGGGAAGAAGAAAAAGTATCAAAAAGATTGCAATGGTTAATCAAGTTACTAAATAGAAAAACTACGCCCGGGGGACAATCCAATATCCATCGTAAATTTAACTGAAGACAAGGACACGAAGAGCGCGACTGAGTTATTATCAGTGTGAAGTCAGGCTTGGCTTGGATGAATATTTGTCTGACGGATGCGATCGGAATTTTAAGAGCAAATTTGTTAGTGGAAGTTTTACCGCACTTTTATCGCAGATTCGTACTGATCTTGCACAATCGTTTTTTGTTGATGACAGTCATAGGAAAAAGCTGACATTTCTTTCTGTCTAAATTTAAATCTTCAGTCAGAAACCCTCACGTACAGAGTCTACAGATTATAAACCCAAGAGGGCTCCAGAAGGAAATTAGTCTGCTGAGACGGACAAGTTATGGGAAAAGGTTATCAATAGATGAGGGAATGGAGGATGAAACCTGTACTTTTGAATTCAGGAAATGTCAGCATAAAGCAGGAATGAATGCGCTCCTCGCTTAAACATTTGGAGATGAGATGATTCCGCAACTGGACTAGGAGAAACTACGCCACATTTTAGTTGTAGCCAAAATAAAACCCCTGGCAAACTGAGTAGTATTAAACCTGGCACTAGAAAAAGACACACTGTTTGCTGCAGCAGCCTGCCTTGTGCTACGACCAACAACAGCTAGGTCGGGTAAGGAAGAGCAGGGAGATTATTGGATTTGTACCATGGCTAGCATTAACTTTAATCACATGCCGTCACGCTTCTATTACTCGGAAATTAGACGTGCATTAGATTGCATTGTAGTATCATGTTAGTAAATCTAGGTAATTGGTTTCCTCCTCTCGTCTATCACAGCCTGACAATACCTGCTGTACTTGAGGGCTTTTGTGTGGGTGAAAAAGTTGGCCATTGTTGTTCTCCTGTTGGCTTCATCTCGTATTGTATTTAGAAAAATGTTCGGTAATGTCATTGCGAAAACGTACATATAAAGAAGGAAAATTAGTTATTTACCTAAAACTAAGTCAAGCCTAAAATATTTTATTCGAAATTTGGCTTGTGACGGCGAATGTGCAGGTCTCGGCGAAGTGTCTTAGGTACAAGATGTAAAAAGTCACAAAATTTCTCCGCGTTGATATTTTTCCTTACCTCGACAAGGACATTATAAGGCGCCTGCAGAGCTGTCACGAAGTGAGTGTTCAGAGAAAATCAATAATTTTTTTGCTGATTTTATTTTCCATTTTTAAAGAAGTCTCACCTCTGAACATGTGACTATTTCTTCCTCATCATGATTTTATGGTCTCATCAGAATCAGACACTTGTTTCATTTATTGGTCATTTTTCGAAGCACATTTTATTGCTGTCGGAATTGTCTGAGTCGTGAGAATGCTGAATGTCAAAACTCTGGAGACATCGCTCCCGCCATTATGTGTGCTAGCTTCTCGTGCAGAAACTCGCGTGCGTACAAGCGTAGAAGAGCATTCACGCATGCGTGCACGCACCGCGCTTGTACACTGTCTGTCAAAAGAGAAATCTAGGCTGAATAGGTGTCACCCAAGCTAGTTTTCCGGGAGCTTTCAAGCACATCTCGCCATGTTTTTTAACCAGACGGCCAGCAGTACTTGGGGCCAAAACCGAAGTTGCGCGTGTCCGTAATCTTGTGACATCAGCCTGATGAATACCCAGCGCTGAAACGTACTCTAAGATAGGAAAGAAATATCTTTCGCTAAGTAATAGGAACAAAGTACGAGAAGACGACAGAAACCTTCGCGCCAAAATCACACGGGAGAACAGTAGCAAAGTATTGCTCGCGAAGGAACGAACAGCCATTTCGGGAAATTACGGTTCGGTTGGATCCGAGGCCTCATTATCGAGAGGCGCCACCGGAAGGCAGGAATGACTGTCATTCAACCAAGGTCAATGATTATGCGGTCTCATGCAACGAGGAATCTGCTGTGTGTGCGTGAACTGCCTCTGTTCTCATTCGTGGGCGTTCTGGTCCATACGCTTTTTGGCCCCGTTGGGAAGTTGGTGCCTTAGGCATTACGTAAGGGTCTTTGGAAGGGCCCCCAGCTGCAACCCCTTTCGTTCCTTTTACTGTACCTGCGTTCATATTCTCTTTCTTCCGTCTTACTGTCCACCTTCTCCTAACAATTGATTCAAAGTGCAACTGCTTTGAGGTTTTCATCCTGTTACACCTCTCAGCCCTTTTTACAATCAATTTCCGTTTCAGCGCTGAATGACCTCAAAGATGCCAGGCGCTTGGCGCTTGGCCTAAAAATTACTGTACATACTCCATACGCCTTTTGGGTTGTGTATGGGTCTATTCACATTTTAAGGAAGCTAATAGTTACAGTATTGTTCAGAATTACAACACGACACGTATTTATCGTGTTCATGAAGAGATCCGGCAGTGGTTAAAACGAGAAATATGAATAGATCTCAATTTCTCTGGGAATGCCATTTCTTTATAGAACTGTTAAGGAAGTCGAGTTAATTATATAAATTATGTTTTTCTTTATCAACGCAGTGGTGAGATTATGCAATAATAGCCTATTTTCCTCGTCCACACGTATGCATATATGCACCGAAAAATCAAGCATACATGCAAATTATATATATATATATATATATATATATATATATATATATATATAATTTATATATATATATATATATAATTTATATATATATATATATATATATATATATATATATATATATATATATATATATATATATATACATACATACATACAGTATATATACACCGTATATATTGATAGAAGGTCCAGCCAAGAATACAATTAGATTGGTATTTTACACAGTTTATTCCGACGTTTCGCAAATCTTATATTTACATCTTCCGTGACTTCCTACAAAAAGATAACATATGGATAAGAAAAATTGACAAAACAGTATTACAAGCCACAATTATAAAAAAAAAAACAAACAAGAGAATGAAAATGCATAAAAAACTTACAAAAAGATTCACAAAAGACGTAAAATAAACAGAGTACGGGTCAAAGTATAAAAAAATGATGAATAATTATATATACAGAAAAGCACTATTCACCAACAAAACGAACTAACCTGCTGGTGCAGAGTTTGGAAGAGAACTGGAAATGACTACAAAGGAAGTTGAGAGAGAAAAAAATTAAAACTTCAAGGTAAAAACAACCGCAGGAGGACTGTGTATTTTGAGTGCCTCCAGTATCAGTAAATCAGTTTGATTTTTTGCTTTGGCCAATAATAGTCAGGTTTTCAATTTGGCATGAGTGTGTATATATATATATATATATATATATATATATATATATATATATGTATATATGTATGTATTTGTGTTTGTATATATATATATTTATATATATGTATATATATGTATGTATAACTGAATCACGAAAATATGGAACGTGATGAATACTTTATATAAATAGAGACAAAATCTACAGAGGAAAGAGAAACACTGGAGTGATGCGAGGCCTTTCGACTGTCGTCCTTTACTTAGCAGACTACCAAGTAAAGAACGACAGTCGAAAGGCCTCGCAGCGCTCCATTGCTTCTCTTTCCTTCATGGATTTTGTCTTTATATATATATATATATATATATATATATATATATGTATGTATGTATGTATGTATATATACTGTGCGGGTTTGTACATACATAGAAAAAGAGAGAAAGCTGTGAAGTCCCACAAACGTCAGTTAAGAAGTCTACAACAATGAGAAAGAATGTCTTTATGATTCTTTCAATCGTGTTGTCAAAGCAGTAAAAAAAAAAGTATGTCGGAGTGAATGCACTGCACTCGAAAACAGACACTCTAACGAGTTTGCTTTCTCTCTCTCTCTCTCTCTCTCTCTCTCTCTCTCTCTCTCTCTCTCTCTCTCTCTCTCTCTCTCTCTCTCTCTCTCTTATGGTTGTATCAAAATTGAATTTTGCTTTGTTATATTTAGAAGATGGATATTTCTCTGAAGATATGGGAAAAAGTAAACAGTTTTCAGTTGCACAAAGTGAAAATCAATCTTCTTCGGCCGCCAAATTTTTATATTCATAGCTGTGTCAAGATGTGACACACACACACACATATATATATATATATACCTGTGTACATACATACATACATACATACATACATTCATACATACATACATACATACATACATACATACATACATACATACATACATACATACAGTCATACATATAAATTCGATCAAATGGATGAAGACAGAAATACGAGAGCTTTACCTGTTAAATGATAATTCCCGAAGGAACTTCACTGAGGCCATACACAAACATTTTGGAGCCATAAATATGAAACTCATTCTCAGGAATCCTAACACTACCGGCTCACTCTTCAAGTTAGAGATCGGCTCTGCCCTTTGATGAGTGAGGCTTCGTTTATGAATACACTTGCCCCAGATGTAATCTGGGGAAACATATAGGATCTACCCGGAGTCTTCTCAGGGTCAGGGCCGATTCACATCAGGGCGTTAGCTAAAATAATCTGCTTGTAAGCTATCTAACCAGGAAACTTCTGATATAAGGAATCTCATTATTAAAATTGAAACTCCTACGAGACATGAAGATTTCGAAAATAATTGGCCAAACAAAGAAACTCAACGAACTACTGATTCTGAAAACCTTAAACATCAGATGAGGAGGTCCGGCTCCGAACGACCATTCCTCTGCCGTCCCGTTGTTTTTAGCCGAAATTTCTGTCATTCTTTGCGTCTCGTGGTGTTTTTTACTCTTAGTGTGTTTTTCTCTTTGATGC
>JANJGK010007715.1:0-2500 GCA_039081455.1 Macrobrachium rosenbergii
AGAAAATGGCGTTTGCTTTCATCATGCACTATTGATGACTTCGTATTTGATTTACTTTTCGCTGTAGCAAAAAGAAAAAAATAAACTTTATTTAAACTGGGAAAGTGCGTTTCTGACCTACGGGGATTTTTTAAAGACCTTTTTACCTCTAAAATTTTACTTAATGTTATTTGCCGTTTTTATTGCGTTTCGAAAATAGCGGAGTAACGTTGTTCGCTTGCAAATTTTTCGCAGCACTGGTTCCGGTTGCTACTTAACTTAGAAAGATGAATTCCCAATCATAGAATCTATAAAAAAAAAGATAAGTAACAAATACGCAGAAGTTTCTTCAGCGCAATCGAGTTTTCCGTACAGCATATAATACGGTATGAAACTCTCAGCCACAGCCCATAGAACTCTCAGCCGCGGTCCATGAAACTTATAGCCACTGCCCGGTGGTAACCTGTGTTATTGGCACCTATAGCGGTGCCCTACGAACGGTCATGACTGACTTTAACCTTAAATAAAATAAAAACTACTGTGGCTAGAGGGTTGCAATTTGGTATGTTTGAAAATTGGAGGGTGGATGACCGACATAATCATTTGCACTCCTCTAGCCTCAGTCATTTTTTTAAGATCTGAGGGAGGACAGAAAAAGTGCGGACGGACAGACAAATAGCCATCGCAATAGTTTCTGGTGCCGAAAAAAAAAAAACTTGCTCTGTAACGACAAGAGATAAACTGCATCCAGAGTCGATGAGGCTAGAGTGTGGTCCATAATGACCGTTCTCCTTCCCTTTGTCTTTGCTGAAAGAATTAGTTCCTGGTTTTGGACGCCAACGTCGTAATTTTAATTGCGGCGTTTTCACCAGGGGCATAATTGCACGAAAGGGTTATGGAGCGAAGATAGTTCATATCCTCGTGATTAATGAAAGGGAAATGAAACTGGATAGGTTTGTGTGCGCGCGTGTATGTGTATGTGTGTGTGTATACGTGTGTGTGTTTGTGTTTGTGTGTGTATACGTGGCGAATGGTTCTGAGGAACTTATGAACTTTGCTGGTTATGCAGGGGACTCTGGTCCTGCGTCTTGATATTGGTCCTTCTTCTTCTTCTTCTTCTTCTTCTTCTTCTTCTTCTTCTTCTTCTTCTTCTTCTTCTTCTTCACCGTCAGATACGTGATTTTGCTTATATCTTATTCACCAATAACAAAAATAATCATGAAAGGAAGGTTGTTGCGTCTGCTTTCTGGGAAAGGTCTCTCCTTAGTATCATGAAGGAAGCATGTTTGACCTCACGCACCTCTTACAAGGAGACGAACAACATTTTCCCAAAAATGTTATGCTACCAGATCACCAGCGTCAATACATGCCTGATAATAGCCAAACACCGAGTCAATATGTTGAAACAAAACTTTCCCCCGACATCTTTCAGTTAATCAGCAGAAGAAAGTGTTTGTGATAAAAGCGTTCCTCAATAAAATAATTAAAAGGTCAATTGAAAAAGCCGCTACGACTGAGAAAGACCATATACAGCATACTATCATACATCAGTGTCATTTAGAGGGTCCACATTAAGATCGCCTGAATTTCAGTCACCTTTTTAAATTTCCCTTTATTTTATGCAATTTTCCGAATTTGCCTGTTTGTTATTTCCGTTTGCAAACAATTTTCCTATATTTACCTTTTAAAAATATTTTCTCTCCATATAAAGTTACACTATATAGTACGGGTTCAACGGTACACATCAATATAAAATATATGTTCGATTTGATGTCTTATCAATTTTTTAAAGCAAAAAGAATTTCAACGTCAACCCTCGTAATTTTCAGGCAGAGCTATTTATTTTCAGTCATCTATAGTACCATAGATCCCCTTTAGTTTTCGTGAAAGAAAACTATTGTGTTGGCTTTGTCTGTCCGTCCGCACTTTTTTCTGTCCGCACTTTTTCTATCAGCCCTCAGATCTTAAAAACTACTGAGGCTAGAGGGCTGCAAATTGGTATGTTGATCATCCAGCCTCGAATGAGTAAAACACACCAAACTGCAACCCTCTAACCTTAGTAGGTTTTATTTTATTTAATGTTAAAGTTGTCCATAATCGTGCGTCTGGCACCGATATAGGGCAGGCCACCACCGGGCCGTGGTTAAAGTTTCATGGGCCGCGGCTCACACAACATTATATCGAGGCAACCGAAAGATAGATCTATTTTCAGTGGAATCGATGTACGGAAAACTCAACTGCGCCGAAGAAACTTCTGCGCATTTGTTACTTGTTTTTGTTTGTTTCACTTTTGCTCATTGAAATGGCAGTTTCCTAAATTGTTTCACTTTTGCTCATTGAAATGGCAGTTTCCTAAATTCTGCGTCATTATAGCCCTCTTCGAGATAATCTTTTTGCAGTCATGCTATTCCATTCCCCCTTTCCATTCCTCAGCTCAATCGGCCTTAACTGTGAAAAAGGACACACGGCTTTATCTTCTTGTGAGGGGACAGGAGAGGCATTGCTCATTCATCGTCACATA
>JANJGK010007715.1:5000-12500 GCA_039081455.1 Macrobrachium rosenbergii
GCTTATGACTTGAAATTTTCAGGAATCGCTTTAAGTCAAGAGGGACATCAATGTTAGTTACTGTATAGTATAGGATCAGCAGGAGCGTTTAATATGCTATTCAAGTCACAATCGGTAAAAATATTTCTTCTTCAGTTTGCATTTAACCATAGTAATATTTTCTTTTCTTTTTTTTTAAGAAGAGGTTTTGTCTATTTATTTTCGGCCTGGCTTCAGTTTTTCTTCCTTTCCCTATCTTTTTGTTCTTTATTTAGACTAGGACTGAATAAAATCATGCTTCGTCTCCCTCATCGGCTTTTCATAGTAATAGAAGGATCTGGCTTTCAAGTCCATCAAAGTTCATTATCATATTATAGACATTAGATCCAGCATTAAGTTTTCAATTAATGATTGGTATTAATCTTCTATAACTAAGCGGAGAACTGAGAGTTAACTAATTCAGATACACCGGCAGATGAGGAAGTACAGTTGTGAGGTGGCTGGAAGTTGAAACGAGACTGAACACCCCGAGAGGATAATCGGTTTCATAAAGTTAGCATCATCTTCAGAGAGCTGACGCTATTAGGCTTAATGTTAGTTAAACTGTAGTTTGTCTGTTTAATGATCTTCACAGCAGTTCATTCACGGACTACGATCTAAATTGGTGAAAGAGTTTACCTTTGTAGACAAATCAGTTTGTTAAAGTTTAAGCTGATTATTATACGGCTCAGAAATGAACAAATGCAGCAATATTTTACGATACTTTAAGATCCTATAAAAAATTTTTCTTTCCGCTGATATTTTAGCGACTGAGTGAGGAAAAAGCTAAAACACACAAAATGAACAGCTTTTCATTTTTGAATTTCGGTAAATGTTTCATAAGATGAATTAATTAAATACTTCAGTCCCATTCCGTTCAACTTCTGCAGGAATTATCACAAAGAATAATTTTCACGTTTCTGTGAAAGTCCTTTGAAAATTAGTCTTCTGCAGCTCCAAAGAATTCGAAAAATAATATTCTTTCGCAATAAAAAAAAATGTTAGAATTTCTGCTTGGCGGAATATTGATGGTTAAAAGCTATCAGAATAATTATATATATATATATATATATATATATATATATATATATATATATATATATATATATATATATATATATATATATATATATCTTGGTATTATTTCGATTTTGAAGAAGTAATAGGAATCTAACAATGCTAGTAAGATGTTGGAGGCCCATTTTTAGGTATATGTAAAATTATTCATCAGTTCTTCGATTAAGCATGGAAATTTTATTCTCTCTCTCTCTCTCTCTCTCTCTCTCTCTCTCTCTCTCTCTCTCTCTCTCTGTGAGTGTGACGCTGAATGTGTAATTTTTGTGCTACGAAAATAAAAGATGTTATGGAGCAGAGGGATTTCATAACTTTCCAGCTTAAATGTTGTGCGATATATGATGATGAAAATACTCAGAAATTTAAATATTTATTTGAATTTGCTTTCAGTTGTTACCATAAACCCTTTTAGTTTTCTGTAAAAGAAAACTATTGTGCAGGCTTTGTCTGTCTGTCCGCACTTTATACTGTCCGCCCTCAGATCTTAAAAACTACTGAGGCTAGAGGGCTGCAAATTGGTATGTTGATCATCCACCATCCAATCATCACACATCCCAAATTGCAGCCCTCTAGCCTCAGTAGTTTTTATGTTTTAAGGTTAAACTCAGACATAATCGAGCTTCTGGCAACGATATAGAATAAGCCACCACCGGGCCGTGGTTAAAGTTTCATGGGGCGCGGCTCATACAGCTTTATACCGAGACCTCCGAAAGATAGATCTATTTTCGGTGGCCCTTGATTATACGCTGTAGCGGCTGTACAGAAAACTCGATTGTGCCGAAGAAATTTCGGCGCATTTTTTGCTTTTTTATTCTGAGTATGAATATCATTGTAAATGTATTGAGTAGGAGAACTGTTCACTCTCTCTCTCTCTTTGCTGTGATGCCATTGACTTTTAGAGATATCCACTTGAATCCCCTATCCCATCTAAACTACTGAAGAAATTAACGAATCATATGGAAGTATTAAGAGAAACAAAAAATACAAATCCCACAAACATCCACATCCCCAAAAGAGGAAATGAAAGAAATATGAATAATCAGAAACTGACAATAAAATAACCAAAAGAAAATGTGTGACGTTCCTCTACCATAGAGACAAAATGTCGTATCGTATAAAATCATATGAAAAAGTTTGTCTCGCGAAGCCCGAAATGAAATAGTGAAACCAAATCCGACAAGCTGACAAAGAAAAAAGTCTAATGTGGTTTTGGAGATTTGCGCCGCCAAGATTTATCTCGTGTTTTCTTGCCTTCTTTCGAAAAGCCTTAACTCATCCGTTACCTGATATAAAGACCTTTTCTACCAGTCATTCGGTATCACGTGGAAGGTTTGTATGTCCTTACATTTATCACCTCAGCCTTTTGATGTGAGAGGCGGAGCATGAAATAGTTCATTGCAGTTCAAGTCTGTGAAGAGAGAGAGAGAGAGAGAGAGAGAGAGAGAGAGAGAGGGAGAGAGAGAGAGAGAGAGAGAGAGAGAGAGAAAATTATGAATAATGGAGTCACCTTTGGCAACACATTTTATTTACGAGGAATAATCGTCGGTGACGGAATATGTGCATTTATTGAGAGCTTAATTCTCTCTCTTTATATATAACGTGAATCGTCTTTTAATTGAATTAATGACATATATTGCATTCTTTAAGATTACGTGTATCAAAATAGAATGACACACAGTTGCAAGTAATACACAAGGTACCTAATGGGGTAAAACCGAAGAGCGCAGCTGAGACTCACCAGGGCCGGATAATCGAATCTTGCGAGGCTTCATGAAGAACCTTTCTAGTCTGTGAAGGTTTGTTAACCTTCACATTTTCTGATAAGTGAAATTCATATATTAACTTTTGTTTTTAGGATTCCTGTCTCTGTTTATTTATCTTTTTTACTGATTTAATATAAGCTTGATGATAGCTATGCGTTAACATCTGAAACAGTTGTCAGAAAAAGATTAGATGAAATTAGCAGCAGAGTAGCTTAAATTTTAAAAGCATTGCCCAAAAATAGTGGATGCCACATGTGCATTAGCAGGTGTATACATACATACATATATATATATATATATATATATATATATATATATATATATATATATATATATATATATATATATATATGTATGTATATATATATATATATATATATATATATATATATATATATATATATATATATATATATATATATATATATATATATATATATATATATATATATATAAATATATATATATATATATATATATATATATATATATATATATATATATATATATATATATATATATATACATATATATATATATATATATATATATATATATATATATATATATATATATATATATATATATATATATATATATATATATATATATATATATATATATATACACACACGTGTATGTGTATGCTATTATCTAGCTGTGCAATTATTAATAGAGCAGCAATGATAAAACATGTATTTTTCTTTTTTAATACCACTTCAGCTACTAATACTGAAACTACTACTACTACTAAAAATAATTAACGATTGCAAAAGAAAGACGAAATGAAATCCTTTACGGCGATGTGTTTCTTTGCACAAGAGAATGAGTACAAGAGTCATGTACATACATAACATGGACGGCCTATTTATCCAGTCTTGAAATAACATCAAGTCAAAGGAAAGTTGCCATTGTATTAGGATGAATAATTTACATGGAAAGATCAACTTGAGCTAAATTACTTAATTACTTTCACATAAATAGCAGATGCTGTACAAACATGCGGTGTAGAACTGACAGCGTTAAAAATATCATTAGGAATTAATTTGAAAATATATTTTTTTTAACCAGAAACTGAAAGAATTGTTCAGTTGTAATTCAGTATGTTCACATGATTTCGTTAACGAATTTGGTTTATAGCCCCATAATTTAACCATTTAGCATCTAGATTTATGTCCTATACAGTTCAGTTGGATTGGATTATAGATTTTAGGCCAAACGCCAAGCACTGGGACCTATAAGGTCATTCAGCGTTGAAACGGAAATTAAGAGTAAAGGAGGTTTGGAAGGTGTAACAGGAGAAAAACCTCGCAGTTGCACTATTGAAATAATTTTTAGGCGAGGGTGGATAGCAAGATGGAAGAAAGATGATATGAATGGAGGTACAGTAAAAGGAGTAAAGGGGGTTGCACTGACGGCACTAACCCCCTCCGGGGACGAAAGTTCATTCCCTGAGTTTAAAACATCTACATGCCTGTATCTTATAGAACCAACTACTCTTTGACAGCCAGTACAAACAAATACATCATTTTAAATTTTTTTTCATATAAGAAAATAAAACGGTAATAATACAGAATGTATTGGGAATTTCTCAAATTCTGTGCAGAAATCGATATTTCTAACGATGCATTTCTGCACGCACGAAGGGGAAATATATTTGAAAATCTAAAAATACAGTATATTATTTCCGGCCTTTTACCTCTTTTCCCCAAGCCCAGTGGAAATAGAATTTTTAATGTAATTTTTGTGAAGGTTTCGTCTAAATATAAAATGACTTTGAACAGAAAAATGGAGTAAAATAAAGGAGAACACAAGCATCACAGCCGTTAAAAGACCTGCCAAATTCCATATTTTGTGTGTGTTCTTAATATAGTTATCACATTCCATTTAAGCATCGCATGAAGCCGTAGGAGATCTGGGTCATCTTTAAAAGACGACGTAATCCGTTATCCGATTCCTCCTGCCTTCCTAGCTATTTGAATAGCAAAATTAAGCCTATTAAATACTAAAAGCAATTGTCCTTTCATAAAAGAAACAAGTATATTTAAAAAAAATATATACCCAAGTTCCATTAACGAGATACATCGAGAAAGCTGTAAATGAGAACGAGAGGAAAGAAGAAGAAGCCTTCTTATCCGAGCAGAGCAAAGAACAGATGTAAAAATATGCGCATTCACAACACGCGGCATAACCCCAAAGCACCGTAATAAGACGTTTGTTTTTGGAAGACGTTGCGATAGTGCTGGATCTTTACATTCATTGCAATATTAACTCGGCTGGTTTAATCTCTTAAGCACCTCAGCAGCTGGATACGTTTGCAGCAACGCTTCTGTTTGTGTGTGTGTGTATGTGTGTGTGTCCTTGATATTACTTCTGTTCTTAAGTGTAAGAGTCTATGCTTGCACAAGGTCAGCTTAATCTAACAACAGCAATTGGTCTTAGACATTAGCGGATTGTGTATTACAGATGCAGAAAAAAAGCTGTTTTTGTGAAACGTTAATCTAGACAAGTATCATCCATGCCAAAGCCAAGAGAAAGAGGTCTGCTCACTTTCCACCAAATCCCCCATGTAGGCGGAGCTTTGTCTAACTCCTTATTGCGTCAGCAGGTGAATTGCCGTAAAGAAAACGAAAAAAGTTACCTTGAGCAGGTACTGTACCTCTAAGTTACGTCATCGCCTACCTAGTGGGAGGCAACTCCACCCAATTGGGTAGACCTTGTCTCTCTTGACCTTTATCCATGTCATGATTCATTGGCCCGATCGCAATGGCTTTCATTAGAAAATTCTGCTATTCATTTGGATGGATTACGTTTCCAGGTACATTCTGAAAATACAGAGCAGAAATATGAATAACATTTATCGTTCTAATTCAGGTGACACCGAAAAAGGAAATAGTTTTTATTACCAATTTTGGTTTGCTGGTGTACTTCGTAAATTGATCTTACAGATTCGTTAGGCATAAATGTTCGGACAAGTTTGCTGTTTTTCTTAGTTTTATGGCCATATACTGGCATGATATTAATGTGTAAACAAAGCACATTTAAGTCCACAAATTGCATAAGCCCGAGCTTTTGCTTCTCAGCGGATAATTTCACTTAAAATTTCTTGTAGAGTTTAATTCAACGGTAATGATAAGTACTCAACACAGACCTCCCTCAGAATGAGCAGTGACTAAGAGAAAAAAAAAGAAAGATAAGCGAAATCATTTCACTCGGCCCGGATGTCTATACCAAGAAAAACAATTTGCAACACTTAGAAAAAAAATGACATTTGAGAGTACATCTTTTTACTTTCCCTACGAGATTGGCTTTTGAGCGTCACCTTACATAGCAGCTTCGAAGCATAACGGTTTTTTTTTTTTTATTTTTTTTTTTAGTTTTCCGCACTTTTTCTGTCCGCCCTCAGGTCTTAAAAACTACTTAGGCTAGAGGGCTGCAAATTAGTATGTTCATCATCCACCCTCCAGTCATAAAACATACCAAATTGGAGTCTTCAAGCCTCAGTAGTTTTTATTTTATTTAAGGATGAGGTTAGACATAAACGTGGGTCTGGCAACGCTCATCGACAGGCCACCACCGGACCGTTACTGAAAGCTTCGTGGGATTGGCTCATACAGCATTATACACTGTACAGAAAACTTAATTGCGCAAAAGACACTTCGGCGGATTTTTTACTTGTTGACATTTCATCTACAACGCGTCTTCCACCTTTGAGCTCACATGTCAGCTGTTTCCACGTCATTGAGACCTTGTTTTCCCAGCCTCTTAACATAGAAGGCACATGGGTTAGAGGCTTAGGTCTTACAAACCTACAGATAGCATAAATCTTGGTAAATGCTCTAACTTTGAGGGAGAATGTTGCAGTTTAATAATGACAGCATCGTTTAATCTTTACATTTTTAAGCAGCCTGTCATTCATTGAGTGACAGGGTTCGAGGTTGAAGCATGAGTCTAATGGTCATCGCCCTTCAGTTATTTGAAAGTCTAATTGAGAATGATAGCCTTTGGCCACCCCTTCATAAAAAAAGGTGGGAATCGCAGAATTCTTTATGGTAGAGCAGGACATTGGAACTGCGATTCTGTGGAACATCCATTCATCCCCACTTTCTCTTACCGTAAGGTTTGCTTATTGTATACCATTTTCCTCAAATACTGCATCCCTGCAGGAGGTAGTACCGCCAGCGCACCTTCAACCGTACACTGTAAGCAAGTTCTTTGCAGCGTCCCTTCGGCCCCTAGCTGCGCTGCAACCCCTTTCTTTCCTTTTATTCCACCTCCGTAACCGTTCATATTCATTTTCTTCCATTTTACTTTCCATCCTCTTCTGAAAGCTGTTTCATGGTGCAACTGCGAGGTTTTCCTCCTTTTACACTATTCAAGCCTCCTTTACTCTCAGTTTCTCCCTGTGCCTTGGGCCTAAGTTTTATATTTCATTCTATTCCAAAATACTGCATGACTTTCTTGGCGTAATACTGTCATACAATTTTTTTTTCTTTTTAGTTCGTTCATTACTCAATACAGTTTTCTCTAGTTTGTGACATTAAAATCTCCGAGTCTTTCATCACTGGATTTTCTGTGAAACAATACCGTTTTTAGATTGGTTGAATTTATTAATGGGTTTTGGTCAGTCTTTTTGGCAGTGTAC
>JANJGK010007715.1:17500-22500 GCA_039081455.1 Macrobrachium rosenbergii
ATTATTATTATTATTATCAAACGGTAACACACAACTATTTTCTAGCTTACATTTTTGAAATATTTACATTGCCTTTTCAAGATTCAGCTAATAATTCACTACAAGTACTACCAGTGTTACATAATACGTCTCTTTCTAGGTTATAAATACAACCTCTCAAGAGATGAGTCGCACAACCACGGAAATGACAATAACTAACCCTTAATTGAATTAGTGTGTCGTTAAACAACTTAACATTCCATATATATCAAATTATGTCAATTCATAGCAACCAAACAATTAACTTAATAAACTGTTTATCAGACTATCTATGTTTGTATTACGTATTATAGTGGTTAGTGTCGTGGTAAGCCAGTCAGATGTCGCGGGTTCGCGTCTCCTCCCGGGCGATGAAAAATCACTGGCTCTGTATCATGATCAGTTACTGCTGCAGTGTGGGGTCAGCGGTGGGAAGTTGAAACCAACATTCTTTGGAAGCTTGAATTTCAAGTCAGTGGCCCCTGTGTGCTTGTTATATGTGAATAGGTTCCATCTACTGAAATAATAATAATAATAATAATAATAATAATAATAATAATAATAATAATAATAATAATAATAATAATAATAATGCTGGCAATGCCTACATTTGTTTCTTTTGGGGACTTTCTTACATGAATTCTCATGATAGGATCATCGTGATGCCAGGCAGCTTCTTGTAGTTTTACAGCGTTCGCTCTTCGGGAGCATTCCCGAACTCTGCAGGAAGTTCGTATAGCTGCTTTCCATTTGCTTGCGTGCTCTGGCACTTGGTTTATTGTTTTTGTTACTTTATTGTTTTTGTTCAATTTTCTTTTATCCCTTAATATACGACCGCCTGCTTCTTAAACCCTGGTTCCGTCTGCTTTATAAGCCACTGTAACTTATGCATCTTTACTGCGATACTTCCTCTTCTTGCAAGGGGGTAAAATTGTTGAAAACTTGGCTGCCATTAAATTGTAGAATTACGAAATACTGCGTTGCGTGGTTTTTATATAAAGAAAATAGTTTCTTAAATACAAAATATTTATTTACATATTTATGGGTCTATATTGATTTGAATAGCATTTTGGTAATGCTATTGTTGCACCTGTTTGAAGTAACGTATTAAGCAACTGCATTACAAGGAATGGCGAACACAATGATATGATTTAGAGAACAACTGGCAATTAGGTCCAGGAAAATTATGATTTCATATTCTCCATAAATTGTCCTTGAAACAGATAATGCCTCGAAAAAAGCAACACATAACACTGATATGCAGAGACATGCACACACGTTCTTTATATCTTTTAACTCTCCAAATCTGTCGGATAATGGTACTTATGTAATGACAAGAAATAATTTAGAAAGCTTCTAAAACTCAACAAAATTATGATAAAATTAAGTCACGGATAATTGACAAATAAGCATGAAAAATTTAATTTTGATGCAAGTTGTTTTCAACGTGTCTTCAGTTTTTAAAAATATCCATCTCAGGATTCTGAAGAGGAAGAATATGGAATCAGATTATTGTACACTTCACCAGCCACATCATATTCATTACTAGCACGATCTAATTATTATTATTATTATTATTATTATTATTATTATTATTATTATTATTATTATTATTAAGCATTTTGGGCTCAAAGGCTTATGTTGTACATGGATTTCAAGGGAGATAAAAACATTGTGCCGGGACAAACATTCCGTGACTGATAATAATTGAAATACGCAACAGAAAGTAATTCTTGCATACTGAAACCTTTTAAACATGATATATGCTATAAGTTTCTTCAGTGGCGTTGAAATTATGAAGAGAAACCAACAACCTAACAAGACATTAGAGAATTACCATTAAAAAAACACTTTACCTTGGTAAAAGTTCGATCATTTTGTAAAATACGAAAAATAATCTGGTTAGAATAAACCACAGCACTAAAAGGAACATACTTTGATAAAAAAAAAATACAATGAGGATGAAATCTGTAAAAACTGGATGCCAGAATTAAGTATCACAAAACCGATGAATACAAAGGAAGTGCCGTCACAAAGGCTAGACTCTCCCTGTATAATAATTCCAACAGTACATCAGCTCAACAAAACAACAGAAAAAAAGTCGTATACTCCATGTTTACACAGAAAAGTTTCTGCTTTTCATATTAAGCGAAAAACTTCATCTTTTACTGGTGGCTCATCGTTCTCCACAAAAAAAGCAACATTAGTCTAAAACTTTTGTTGGAATTTTTTTCTTGCATCAATAGCAGTGTTTTTCATATAGAAATGCGTATATATATATATATATATATATATATAATATATATATATATATATATATATATATATATATATATATATGTGTGTGTGTGTGTGTGTGTGTGTGTGTGTGTGTGTGTGCTTATACGTCTGTTGCCTTTTTATCCTTCCTGATTCCCTAACTGAAAATTATACTTCGTTCCGTAGGTTGAACATTAAATTGACAAACTTCATTTCTAGCCACTGTATTTACTGTATATACAAGCGTCCAGCGTTTCAACCGAAATAAAACAATTTTCTAATACTATATGTAATCTACAGTTCTGGCGTCGTAGTCAACTGAAATGGGAGAACAAGGCTAAAAATAAATGTCAGTAAAAATCTCAATCCTACACCCACCTAAAGGCACTAAAAAGTTACACTATTACTTAACATTCTATATTCGACATATATAGTGTCGAATAGTAAATAAAAGGTAATTCTGTTAACACTTTTGATATTTCAGGTGCATAAACTATCAAGGTAAATATAAAAATGTACTTGTGTATAACATTTGCTACAGAGTATTTGTGATGGATGTACTTCCAACATGAATATTAATCAAAGGATATCTTGCGGGAAATAGACAAAGCTTCTTTATTTCAAGGACACTCTTTCTCGGTACTGTAAAATTACAAATTACAAAACAAAATTACAAAATCCAAAATTACAAAAATTTTTGATGAGTGACTCGTTCGTGATTTTTCGGGAGGTCCTGATCGTCGATGGAGGTATCGCAAACATGATGTAGATAATTATGTTCAGATTAATATATGACACCACTCCTCAATATACTTTTTTTCTCAGTTAAGTTTATTTTCGTTGCTTAGGTTAGATAGATTCAAATGTAACGACAATTTCTTATATTTAAAGTTAAACAGAATAACCCTAAAAAAAATATGTATACCCATTTTAACATACAACATACAACTTTTGTTTCATACGCGAAGTACGATACTCCACAAAAAATTGTGTATTACACAGAGTCTGATATAACGTAAATAGAAATTAATATGCAAAAATCCTTCGCTTCAACAATTAACCCATACTTAGTACAACATTAGCACATAATATTGAAAAAAAGGATTTCTTTTGGTCTATGTATGGTGTGAAAATGAACGAAACCGAAAAAGAATATTTATAGGAAAGACAGATTATAAAATAATGCAAATGTATATAAAGATTTCATCAAATGTAGGATGAAAGGCAATAAATAAACAAGTAAATAAATGCTCAGTTTCTTCGGCACAATTGAGTTTTCTGTACAGCGTGTAATGCTGTATGAGCCGCGGCCCATGAAACTTTCAGCCACGGCCCGGCGATGGTGGCATGTCCTATAGCGTTTGCCTGACAAACGATCGTAGCTAAGTTTAGTCTTAAATAAATAAAAACTACTGAGGCTAGAGGGCTGCAATTTGGTATGTTTGATGATTGGAGGGTGATGATCAACATTTCAGTTTGCAGCCCTCTAGCCTCAGTAGTTTTTTAAGATCTGAGGGAGGACAAAAAAAGTGCGGACGGAAAAACAAAACCATCTCAATAATTTTCTTATACAGAAATTAAAAAATATGAAATAAATGAAATCTGAAACAAAAAAGAGAATAGCATAAAAATAGCACAATTGTGGAGAAGAAAGCAAGCTCTGTCCTCCCGGACAAAGGAAGGGATCGAAGAGTATTGTTTCTCGATTAAATTGACGAAGCTCGGCACAATGGCCAACGACAGAGAACTAAAAAGAAATGTCAGGTGAGAGGGAGAGATAAGGAGTAGGATTTTTTAGAATAACGTCAGATTATTCTTTGCAGAGACTATCTGCATGGCGAAATGACTTTGTTTTCTAAATGGGAGATTTAGTTTTATTTTTTTTTAATAAGAGGAATAAATTTTACTGCAGTGTTGCATATGGGAATCATTCAGATGTGTATATATTGTTAGAGATACGATGCAGAAGAGTGCCATTTGGAGTGCCATTAAAAGTTTTTATAGTGATTAAAAAATATGGTTAGAATATGCGTAACAGAGAGGGAGTCATATCTCAGGTAGTTACGATTTAAAACTAATGAGTGGCCGGGCATTATTGTTTTGTGGCTGATTTTAATATTTTCATTACACTTCCTTCGGGTGTTATAACTACTCTTTTAATTCTCAAAACACGTTTAGATACATGTAGTTAAGAAAGCTGGTTCTTAAAAACTAATAATGATGATTGCACTTTAATTATACAAATCGTAAATGGATATCTATGATGGTTCTAAAGTATTTTTTTTTCCTAATCTATATCCTATTTTTTACAATTTAGAATATTCTTTTGGACGACCGAAAAAAAAAAAAAAACATGTATAATGACGAAAGAACAGCAAATGCGCATGTTGACGATAAACGAATCTGGGAAGATAGGAGAAGGAAACAGGTAGTGAGAGACAGACAGAGAGACAGACAGACAGACTGTCAAGGTGATATATAAATTCAGGCATGGGGTAGTATGATTAAGAATACAGTCCACTATATACACACTATTCTGCATCCACGCTGTGCGCTTTGTTAAACTATAATGCAGTGAATATGTTGCCTATGAGATCGATGTCGAAATTAGCTTATATTCTGCGAAAAAAATTCATATAATTCTTTTATATGAAATACATATACACAATCAAAATCCGGATGCTGTGACTAAGCTTAGACTTCGCATGAATTCGATTTAGAAG
>JANJGK010007715.1:27500-29829 GCA_039081455.1 Macrobrachium rosenbergii
ACAAAATATAAAAAAAAAGTGATGAAATTTCCCCAGCTTACTCGAATCGACAAGCAAGACTGACATATACACGAATTTTGCATTTAAGTTGATTTTCCTTTATAAAATCACCAGCCCACTCAGTTTTGTTTCAACTTCTATCAATTGTGCACCTGTCAGTCCGACTTATTAAATTTCGCTGTGTTTGTTTCACTTTAGTCTTTATTTGAGAATCAACAGGTTGGCGCCAATCAACTTGTAAAATCATCATTAATGAGTTGGAACCGATTTAAGGTGTTTTTTATTTAATAAACTTTATGAATCATATAACATATAATCATTTCGGGCAGCAAGTTCAGTTTTACCGACGTTTTTACTGTAAGCTCTCACTTGCTCATAAAAAATTAAAAAAAATAAAAACGATAAAATGATTCATGCGTCAAATGCTTTTTCTGAAAGTGGAGATTTTGATGCATCAAAAAATGTTACAATCCAGTGATCGAAATAAAGATTAATTCTTTTCGTTTTTTTTAATTGACTTTTTGAAAGTCTTTTTTTTTATTTGCTTATACCTTTGATTCGGATTACAGCTTCATGACATCGAAAAAATCTTTTATTTATATTCAGATGAAATGCTTCAGGATTAAAATAGATTTTTTTAACGAGCATTGTGCTACACTCAGGCACAGAGTTGTAAAAAAGATTGCATTACTCAAAACAAAAGACAAATCTTTAATGCTGTCAGTGCGCCTCACTTGATGCCTGTAGACATGAGTAAAGGTTGTTTGCAACATCCCTTTGGGCCCTGCCTGCTCCCATATTTTAAGCCTTCTAGTTTACCTTCATTTCCGCTCCCTTTCCAGTCTTGCTGTCCAATCTCTCTAACTTTTCCTTCCTATTACAACTATGAGGTTTACTCATTTTTCTGGGTCTCTCTTGTCTTGCTGTCCAACTACTCCAACTCCTTTCCACTTGTCTGAAGCGCTGTAGGGCCAAAAGTTCCCAAAGCTTGATTGACAGCCTGAATTTCATACCTCAAGTCATAAATTAACGACTAATATTTTCTTCTTTGATTCTTCTGAGAGAGAGAGGAGAGAAGAGAGAGAGAGAGAGAGAGAGAGAGAGAGAGAGAGAGAGAGAGAGAGAGAGAGAGAGGGGACTAATGAAAGCTTATTCTCTACAAATCATTTGTTAAGTACAGCACTCCAATAAATCTGGTATACTTTTATGGACTGTTTTCAGATAAGAAATTGAAAAAGAAAAATAGGTAATTAACTGAGACACAGATTAGCTATGGGTAACTGGAGATCAGAAGGTTCATACGTCATCTAACAAATGACACTTTGTCCTTTCAACATAATACTTTTCAATATTTGATTTTTATATCTTTCCGGACCTAACAAAAACGTCAAGGCTATTTTCTTAAGATTAAACTAACTAAATAAAGAACAACTATAACATGTCAATAAATAATTCAGGTACAATTTGGGACTCTTGAATGAGAATTCAGGCAGACCTTTAAGTCGATATAAGACAATACAAAAATAATATCAGATACTAGACGAAGAATAGCCGACACTATGGTAGGATTTCTGCAAAAATGTTGCTTCGCCGGCGATACAATATTCGCATCCCTGAGTATAAGCTGTGAAACGTGAAATAAGATGCAATCTCTTGGAATCCTCTTTTTATTTAGTTCCCCAGAGAGCCAATGCTCATAAACACTGATATCTGCAAATTCATTATAAAAAAAAACAAGCAAATCTTATTGCATAAGCTCTTGCCAGATAGACAAAGAAAATATTCTTGAAAAACACACGGAGAGCAAGGCAAGCAATATCTTTCTTTTCTGAGCAAGGCGACGTCTGCGATATCGCTGGAGTTGATAAAAAAAAAAAAAAAGAAAGAAAGCGCTAGTGCAGGAACAGTGAGGAAACATTTCCGATATGAAAGTGTTGCTCCTCAGTCTGTTGTCAATGTAGTGAGTTCACCCAAAGAAATAGAAGAGCTTAAGCTTTTCCAATATTTCTTCTCCGGTGACAGAAAGAGAATGTTTCTTTTTATCAATACCCTGAGTGTGCGCGCGCGGGGGCACGCTTTTGCTTGCTTTGCCATTTGTGTATATACGTCTGGTTTACGGTTTAACTTAACACCTACCTCTAGCTCTATATATTCGATTCTCTTCATCTTTTTTCATATTTCATTAATGTTGTTACCTAAACTGCCTCAGTATCTCCGGTCTGTAAGTGGTAAGTATTCTACTTTCCTTTTTTTAATATATTAGATTTGTAAAATTTCAAGAAGACTATTATATATTGTATTCTACTTTGTCCTTCGCTTTCGAATGAAA